>JAKOGI010002422.1:0-111009 GCA_029747015.1 Carnegiea gigantea
AAAGTGAAAATGGAGCTCGACGGTCAAAAGGACATTGACATTCCAAAACTTTGAATTTCAAATGCGAAAAATAGCTTATCTATTTTGAGCCTCTTCTTTACTATCTCTAAGTACGTCTACTCTCTCTATTGTAGGGCCCGAGGAGCAATCCGCACATAGTGGCAAAGAGTGAGCTTAGAAAAATATTTTCAATCATTCGAGTTTAAATCAACGTGCTTTAACTATCGATTGTCCCATCAGAGTGCACGAAGAAAACATTTACTACTTGAATCATCCCTTAGCTCACACAAGGATGTGTAAGTTAACTGGGTTCACATTCTAACACACGACTCATATACATCTGATCGGCTTATCCGGATCACATAAACGTTAACCAGTGAAGTCAATTAGCACGTTAGGAATATATTGCACCAATGAAGTACTCACAACGTCACCTGAAGGTGTGAGGAGAGCTATTTGACTCATATACTATCAATTAACTCATCACTTTTACTCAATCGACCTTCTCGAGCCACACATAACTAGCTAAGTGCACCAATGATCATAAAATGCTTACATTTGCACACAGAGCACAGCATATGTCACATTATCACAACGTGTTCCTAGGTGACTATATGAAATGTAAGACTCAGGTCGCGGCCTATGGTCGCAGGACTTTTGCTCTGATGTCATCAATGTAACATCCCCAATGAAGCAAGTGTCATACCCACTCAAGTCCAAGAGAACTCCCACATCCTCCTTGATGCTCACAAGCTCCATCAAAGGGGATTTGGCTCATGTGCTGTTTTGGAGCTTCAATTCCAACATCATCCTAAGCCTTTAGGATGTGTTACTCTTTTATTTTGAGAAGGTCAAGAGGCATTCTAAAGGGGTTTTGTCCATCAAAATAAAGTTAAACCCATGGAGATAATAAGAAAGTCCCAAAACGGCAAGGTATATGCTAGCTGCAATTTAGCCCGATTTGAAGCCGGTTTTGTGGGCTTGATTATTCAAGCTTAGTATGGGTTTAAACTTTCTGGGAACCTTCTTATGTCAGCTAAAAGGGCATAAAAAGAGTTCTAGGTTAAATCATTGGGACATAGGTCAGATGAAGTCACTTTTAGCGAGCTGCATATTCTAATCTAGTCCGGACCACTTGGAGAGCTTGAGCTGTAACTTCCACACGGCAGCTCAAAATGCCTTCCCACTTAAGCCATCTGAAAATAGACTTTCCAAGCTTTCTCAGAACACCTGTTTGAGCTGATTTGGGTAAGTGTGGAAGAAGTTATAGCTGTTAGAAGTTGAAGGTTGCCCACTAAAAGCGACAGGACAACATGTCACTATCACCTTTGTACTTGCTTTGCTTTTTGCTTTTCCCTTTGCTTTACAGACGTCTGAAAGGCCCTTTCACTACTTTCTTTTAGCTTGTAAAAGGCTCTCGCATATAAGGGAGGCCTTAGGATGTAATATTCAGATTTGAATCATATGAATTAGCTCAAAGCTTTCACTCTCTAAAATCTCATTTCTCTTTATCCTTGTTCTAAGATGGTGAGTCTTGAGTGGAACCTTTATAGAAGTGTTGGTGGCTTAGCCTTTAAGCATTTCTTGGTGGTTCCTTAGTCTTGGTGGGTGGCTTAGCCTTTAAACCAAGTCATATCTTAAGGATAAGGGAAATTTATAACTAAACTTAAGTAAGCTACATCCGACCCATCTAGTTCACGCTCCATTTGGTATCAGAGCTAATCCAGGTTGGTCTTCTTGAGTTTATATCACATTTCCTTGCTTTGGTTTCATCCTTGTCAAGCTTTTTGTTAGAATGTATAAGGTTTTGATGATAACAAATCTAAGTGTTGTAGTAGTTGTTGTTGTTCCAAACAGGCTTTACCAACAGGGCCTTACTGCTGTTTTTTAATATATTAAAACTGCTTGACTAATGGTTTATCAAGAACAGGTACTCAAGTCAGCGATGTAAGAACAACCATGAGGAACAGGCTTTGTAAGGTGTTTGAAACATGTCCTGTGAAGTGTTTGAAGCATAGGATATAAGTGCAGCCGTGAGGAACAGGTTCCGTAAAGTGTTTGCAGCAGATTCGTCTCTCTACAAGATGACTAGTGGTTACAACAAGATGTCTTGATTTAATTTGGTTTCATATTTTTAGACTCTTGTTAATATGCCAATCAGAAACTCTTAACTTACCACTTACTTGAAACGGTTTTGTTTTCTTTTGGTAAATATTTCGATCACCCTTCAGAACAATCCTGGAAACAGGGTGATCAGGGTGTTTCCAGAATAAGCTGCGAAAAAAACTGTTTTGCATGATTTTTATCTTTTGGATTTTGAGCAGCTTCTTCAAAGATTTGCAAGAAAGATTTTTCTATGGAGTATCTTACCCCTTACCCTAAAAACGGTTATTAAAATCTAAGGGGATTTGCAAAATCTTTTTGAATAAAAACAATATCCAATTTTTGGCAAGTGGATAAGGTTGTTGAGAAAAACATGGGCTAGTTGCTGAGAATCACCGCCTTATGCACACGGTTTAGGAAATGTTTCCAGCTCATATTTCCTCATCCCTTGTGGCTAAAGAATTCTATATTCTTTAGGGATTTTAGTTTCCAAAAATTTGAGGAATTGTTTTTCAAAGCACTATATAAAGTCGCTTCTTAGAACGATAGAAGCATCGGTTTTCAAAGAGAAAAATTTAGTGTTCATGAGCTTAAAAGTTTGAAAAGAAAACCGTGTCTAGTAAGTGAGTTATTTGAGCTTTCAAAAGTTGGCATACTAGGACTTCATTGTACCCTATATTAGCTTAGTTGAGAAGCATTGTAATAGGGTGTTTTTCTTTATACTCTTCTTTCACAAAAGTGAGTTGAGTGTGTGTCCAAATCAAGGGGACTTTGGACGTGGGGTAACTTGTCTTAGGGAAGACGGTTACGTGGGTTGCAATTTATAACAAGGTGTGTTACTATTGTAACGCGATTAGCCCATTTAGTGAAGTGTTTAAATCCTACATGAGGTAGGCCGTGGTTTTTCACCTCAGTTGGGCTAGAGGTGTTTTCCACGTAAAAATCCTGTGTCCATTATTTCTGCATTCAATTTTATTGGATTTTTGCTTCTGCTTATCTCAGGAACAACTTGTGCGAACAGGGGCTAAGACTGTTTGCCAGCAACTTGCGAAAATCGGACACCACAATTCACCCCGCCTCTTGTGGTTGTGTACTCTCTAAATCAACAAGTGGTATCAGAGCAGGTTCTCCTTTGAAAGGCTAACACCTTGAGAGATCCTTGAAGATGAGTACCCCACAAAGCATGCTTGAAGGTCAATCCATACTCGACCACCATACTTCAATGGCCAACACTATGGTTGGTGGAAGAATAGGATGGAAAACTACATCCAAGCCGAGGACTATGAGTTGTGGATGCTCATCAAGAATGGACCACTCATCCTAAAGAAAATAACTGAAGATGGAAAGTCAATCCCCAAGGAGCCTAAAGAATTCAATACTGAAGATTACAAAATGATGGAGAAGAATGCCAAAGCCAAGAAACTTCTATATTTCGGCCTAGGTCCTGATGAATATACTCACATATCTGAATGTGAGTCAGTCAAGGAGATCTGGGATGCTTTGCAAATAGCTCACGAAGGGACCAATCAGGTAAAGCAATCTCGGATTGAATTGCTTGTGAGAATATATGAGCTGTTTGAGATGGGTGATCGTGAAAGTGTGATGGATATGTACACTTGCTTCACTCACATAATGAATGAGTTGAAATCCCTGGGAAAATCCTTCACCACCGAAGAATTGGTGAGGAAAATCCTAAGAATTTTACCTCATTCTTAGGAAGCGAAAGTCACGGCCATCCAAGAAGCTAAGGACATGAACAAGATTACCCTAGATGAGCTGATTGGCAGCCTCCAAATGTATGAACTTAGGAAAAATTCTCAACAGAAAGATGAGACAAAGAGAGATCGAGGTCTTGCACTAAAGGCCTTAGAAGATGATTATGATTCTGATGAGGAGGAGATTGCCATGATCACTCAAAAGTTCAAGAAGTTCTTCAAGAAAGTCAAAGAAAATAGCAAAAGGAAGGACTTCAGCAAGGCCAACAACACCTCTCGGGAACGGTTCTCTGGGTGTTTCAAGTGCGGCAAACTGGACCACATTGTGAGAAACTGCCCACTGCACAAGGAAGAACAAGAACCCGAACACCCTAGAAAACAGGGGAGGAAACAGGGTGTAAGCAGCTCAGCAAAAAGGTTCTCAAAAGCTATGCTCGTGGCCTGGGGAGATTCAAGCGAGGATGAGGAAGGGTCTGAAGCTGGGGAAGCTGATGTAGCACTCATGGCAAGAAGTGACGTTGATTCAGATGATGGATCAACGGACAGTCTGACTCAACTGAAGAACAAGATACGGGGTCTAAATAAATCAACTCTTCAGGAATTAGTGTACACTATAATGGATATATGTGCTGAATTAAAAAGGGATGTTTGAGATCTAGAACTTGAAAATGAAACCCTTAAATTGGAAAAACTTGAAGTTGACAAAGAGAGTCTTGGCTTGTATGAAAACATCAATGTGCTTAAAGAAACTCTACTCATGAAAGAAGAGACTTGTTCCACTAAACTGACTGAGCTAGAAAAATAATCCCTTGACTTAAAAGGTAAGGTCGAGTCTTTGCTGGAAGAAAATAAAAACTTGCTTGAGAAAATAAAACACTTGGAATCAGACCTTGCCACAAATAAGCTCTGGAACAGGTCCTCAAGGGCGTTTGAATGGTTAAACACTCATCATAGTCGAAATAGAAGAGGACTAGGTTTTGTGCCTAAGATGACCTACCCAGTGAATAAAAAATATGTGGGATTACCTGAAAATATTGTTTGTTTTCATTGTGGTAAAACGGGGCATTATCGATATGCTTGTCCTATAAGAAAGTATGCCATTGAAAGGAACACAGTTCATGTAAAACAAATATGGGTTAGAAAAGATGAGATTTGTACGTCTAAAGGAATGGGACCCAAGTGGATCTGGGTTCCCAAAACTAACCCTTAATTTGTTTTGCAGGCTGAAGTGAGAGAGAACAACCCAGCAAACAACCCAGCAAACAGGGCAGGGAACAGTCTAGGGAACAAGCAGCTGTGGTATGTTGACAGTGGGTGTTCGAGGCATATGACTGGTGAAAGATCCAATTTTTTCTCACTTACAGCTTCAGAAGGTGGGAGTGTGGCATTTGGAAACGGCAAATCCGGGACAATTGTCGGCATAGGTAAGATAGGTGAGTCACTCTCCCATTCAATTGACAATGTTTATTTTGTGGATGGATTAAAACACAACTTGCTAAGTGTGTCCCAACTATGCGACAAAGACAACCTAGTAGTGTTCTCACCAACACGTTGCTTGATTGTGAATATGAACACAGGAGATGTTGTGTTGAGGGGGAAGCGACACAAGAATGTTTATAAAGTGTGTATCTCCACTCTTCCCCAAAATAATTTGACTTATTTGAGTGCCTAAATGATGATGTTATGCTTTGGCACAAAAGGCTAGGTCATGCAAGCCACTCGCTTTTGAACAAACTTGTAACCAAAGACTTAGTGGTAGGCTTACCTTCCATCAAATTCAATGATGACAAGGTATGTGATGCATGTGCCAAAGGCAAACAAGTCAGAAATTCATTTAAATCTTAAAGGTGTGTAAGCACTACTTGACCTCTTGAATTGATACATATGGATATATGTGGTCCAATGAGGATCATGAGCAGATGAGGTAAGAGGTATGTGCTTGTGATAGTGGTTGACTACTCTCGTTTCACTTGGACCCTGTTTTTGGCTTCTACAGATGAAACTTTTAAAAAATTTCTTGCTTTCATCAAAAAGACCGAAAAGAGGGTAGGACACTCTTTGGTATGCCTAAGGTCTAACCATGGTACAGAATTTAAAAATTCGAGCTTTATTGATTATTGTAATGAGCATGGTGTTGATCATAATTTTTCAGCTCCAAGAACACCCCAACAGAACGGGGTGGTAGAATGCAAAAATCGCACTCTAGAGGACATGACTAGAACAACGCTTGTTGCTAGTAGTCTTCCTAGAAACTTTTGGGCTGAAGCTTTGAATACATCATGTTGTATTATAAATAGATGCATGATTAGACCTATTCTTAACAAAACTCCTTATGAACTTTTCAAGGGAAGAAAACCTAATATTATGCATTTGAGAGTTTTTGGTTGTAAATGTTTTGTGCATAATAATGGAAAGGATGCCTTAGGGAAATTTAATCCAAGGAGTGATGAAGCAATATTCCTTGGTTACTCCTCGCATAGTAAGGCATATAAAGTGTTTAATAAGAGAACCTTGTGTGTTGAGGAAAGTGTGCATGTGCTTTTGATGAAACTAACTCTCTAAGCGAGAATGATGCACAGGAAGAAGACTTCGAACTAGGTCTTGTTAGAAAAGACGTGCTGCTTTAAGGTGAACAAGGTAAGGATCAATCGGAGGGAGCAAGGCCTGAGGCTGTTCTTCAGAAAGGTAAGCAAGGTGTGAACCAAACAGGGGGAAACAGGGTGGAACCCTATTTGGGACAACACCAGTCGAATCCTTCAGGGATAAATCCAGAAACAAGCTCCCAAATAGGTTCGAGAACAGGCTCTGAACCTATTTCACCGAGTATTCCAGTTAGGATAGAGGGTGAGTCTATGAACCCACTTTCACCACGACCATGGAAATAGCAAAGCTCACACCCTCATGATCAAATTTTGTCTGATATTAATGCAGGAGTTCAAACTAGATCTAGACTCAAAAATTTCTGTGCTTTCTATGCTTTTCTCTCAAAAATTAAGCCAAAGAATATTAATGACGCTCTTGCAGATTCAGATTGGGTCACAGCCATGCAAAAAGAACTCCATCAGTTCGAAAGGAACAAGGTATGGCACCTGGTGTCACGGCCAGAGGATAGAACAATCATTGGAACTAAGTGGGTGTTCTGTAACAAGCTAGATGACTGCGGAACAGTCACTAGGAATAAGGCCCGGCTGGTGGTTCAAGGCTACAACCAAGAAGAGGGAATTAATTATGAAGAGACCTTTGCACCTGTTGTAAGGATGGAAGCCATTTGAATTTTGATAGCTTTTGCAGCCCACATGGAGATCAAGTTGTATCAAATGGATGTCAAAAGTGCGTTTCTAAATGGATACCTCAAAGAAGAAGTGTATGTCAAACAACCCCTCGGTTTTGAAAGTGATGAATTTCCTAACCATGTTTTCAAACTTGACAAAGCACTTTATGGTTTAAAACAAGCCCCTAGAGCTTGGTTTGAGCAGTTGTTAAGCTTTTTATTAGAAAATGGTTTTACAAGAGGCAAGGTAGACAATACCTTGTTTCTAAAATCTAAGGGGGAACATTTGTTGATTGTCCAAGTATATGCCGATGACATCATATTTGGTGCAACTCATCATGATTTGTGCAATGAATTTTTAAAAATGATGAGGAGTGAGTTTGAAATGAGCATGATGGGTGAGCTTAATTTCTTTCTAGGCTTACAAATCAAGCAAACTTCAAACGGCACCATGGTCCATCAACAAAAATATATCAAGGAGTTACTTAAGCGTTTTGGGATGGAGTCCGCCAAGCCTATTGATACTCCCATCTCTCCCTCAACCAAGTTGGTAATGAATGATGGTAGTCCCTCAGTTGAGGAGAAATCCTATAGGGGCATGATAGGGTCACTCCTATACCTAACGGCTAGTAGACCTGACATTGTCCTCAGTGTAGGTCTATGTGCACGTTTTCAGTCTAACCCTAAAGAAACTCATATTAAGGCTGTAAAAAGGATTTTAAGATACTTAAAACATGCACCTGATCTAGCCTTATGGTATCCTAGAGGTTGCAACTTTGATCTTGTTGGGTATGCTGATGCTGATTATGTAGGTTTCTTGGTTGATAGGAAAAGCACCTCAGGTATGGCTCACTTTCTTGGACCTTGTTTGGTATCTTGGGCAACAAAGAAACAACTCTCTGTTGCCTTGTCCACAGCAGAAGCTGAGTATGTGGCAGCTGCATCTTGTTGTGCTCAGTTATTATGGATAAGACAACAACTCAAGGACTTTTGTATTGACATAGGATGCATTCCTATTTATTGTGACAATATAAGTGCAATTAACATTGCCAAAAATCCATGTCAACACAAAAGAACAAAACATATTGACATTCATCATCATTTTCTACGAGACAAGGTTGAAAAAGGAGTGATCTCAATGAATTTTTGTGCCACTGAAAATCAAATTGCTGATATATTCACAAAAGCATTGGGTAGAGAACAATTTGAAAGGAATAGATTCGAACTAGGCTTAATTAGAACAACCTGACCAACCTGTTCTGTCTCCCTGTTTGCTAAATTTAAAAGTTACCGGCACAACATGTTAAATTTTTGTTTGCAATCAACTTCTGTGCTATGTTTAGCATATGTGAGGTTTGCAACTTGCTGACACTCATTGAGGTCTAATGAGATTGCCCTTATTGTCCCATGTTACCGAGCAGATAACCTCAAGAACAAGCACCAGGAACAGGTACGCCTCTTGTTTGTTAAATATGTGCAACAAATTGAAAATTACTAATCTCTTCCCGAGGCGTGCGCGGCCTAAATAAATGCAAAAGCCCGTTGCAAAACGGGCAAAATCTTTTAAAGATTTCACATGTCTCTCTCTCTCTCTTTAAAGCTCTCTTGCTCAATCTCTCACCTCCACCGAAACTCTCTTGCTCTGAAACTCTGTTCAAGAAACCCTAATCTCTCTCCTTCCTCTGAAAAATGGTGTCTCCCATTAGCTCCGAGAGCTCCTCGACCTTGACTCAGGGCAACCAGACACAGGGCACAGCCTTGCAAACAGCCATAGCCCTGTTTGCACCTACACAATTTCTGACGGCCCTCATGGAAGGTAAAAATACTGAACCTCCTCGACCCATTGCCTATAAACCTTTTGGGTTTTTGAAAAGTATCGACCTTAGAACAGTGAATCTGAAATTGGAAGACATCCCTTACAAATTTGGGTGGGAATTGATTTTATTTAGAGAAACGGGGGCATGTAAACCCCAAGAACCTGTTGGGGCATCTGAAAGAGAAATTGGGCCTTTAGATGAAATCTTTCTGTTCGATCATGGACTAGATGACATCAGTTCGCTTGGGTTGTTTCCAGAGTAGGAAACAGGGCCAGAAACAGGGCCTGAAGTTTTTAAGGATGACCTAGGGGAGGATTTATCAAAAGAAGAAGGGGGAAGTAGTGGTCAAATGGAGGAGTCTCCTGTGAAGCCTGAACAAGCCACACCGATACCACCAACTGGTAAGAAACGTAAACGATACAAAATTGTGGCTAGGCGTACTAGAATGCCAAGAACACGACCACTATCAAGGTCTAAAAGCGGCTAGACTGAAGAACCCTCAAAAAGTAAAACCCCTATCAAACCAAAACCACAAATCTTCTCTTCGGCCAAACCCACAACCAGGCCAACTCGAAAATCAACCCGAATTGCCTTCCACTCCAGACCTCGTCCTGCCAAATAGTCATCCCCTGTTGTTGAGGAAATTGATTCCTCCTCTGAGGCTTCATCAGATAGCGACACTGAGAACACCACCTTCAAACAGGGCACTCCCGTGTTCTCAGAGTTCTCAGAGGATAAGTCTCTGCCTGCACCAAAATCGACCTCCACTTTACCCTCTAAACCATCACCCCTCAAAACTCCCAAGAGAAAAGCCTCTCTCAAACACACCTCCACCCAAGACCCTCCTACTGAGCCTCAACCTAAAAGAGCCAAGAAGTCTACCCCGTCCGCAATCTCAGCCAAACTGACCCAACTGCTTCAGAGACGAGTAGTTAGGGGCAAAATTATCAAGGCAAAATATTTTAAGGAACAGGGCCTGGGGGTGTTTCTGCACAAGCTGCCTGTACAGGGGTGGTATGAGCTGTTTACAAACACCCAGCTGGGGTGTTCTGTCCATGAGTTGGCAGAGTTCTATGCCAACTGCATTGTCACCAAAGGAGTGGTGACAAGTATTGTTAATGGGCAACAGCTTCGCTTTGATGTGAAGATATTAGCGGAAATTCTGGGGATTCCCTCCACGGGCTTTAATATATATGTGAGAGAAGACAAGACTATTCTAGGGACAGCCAGGCTGCAGGAGCTCGCCTAAAAATTTAGCCAGCAATCAAGCCTCCAAACACCCAAGTCCGTGAAGAAAGGGGACATGACATCGCTCCATCAATTGATATTCTGGTTTATCATCAAGAATGTCATCCCCAGGGGCCAGGGTCGCAATCTTGCTGATGTTATGGATAAATGTTTGATGGATCTGATGGACGAGGAAGAGCAAATTAACCTTCCTGCCATCATGATTCGCCATATAGCAAGAATTGCAAACACCTCCAGGGAACATGACCTGGGATACGGCTTCTTCCTGACTAGTGTGTTTGAGCACTTTGGGGTGACTCTGTAGAAGAAGGTGGGTGCTTAGTTCATTGATGAGATTAGGAGTAACACCCTTATGGGGTGTGGATACACTTTGGTTGAGGGGTCTGCCTCAGAACAGGGGACCAGAACACCCCGTCCTCCGGTTCCTAGCAGTTCCTCAGTCAAACTTGAGGCTGCTTTGGAAGAAAACTCTCAACTCAGTGCTGAGCTTACTGCGATAAAGACTGCCCTGGATGAGGTAAAGGCTCTCAATGCAAAACGCCATGAAGATATCCTTGCCCTTCTCTCTTCCCTCTCAGCAAAATTTTCCCCTCCTGCTCTCTGATCACCCCCCATCTGTTGTTCTCATGGCCTGTTCTCACTTCTCTTGGTTATCCTCTCTTGCCAGTTTGTACTTTCTACTGCACTCGTTTGGTGAATGACAGGTTATCTTGTTTTTTGATTGGCTTTGCCTTGCTTGCTTTCTGTTGTGAATTGCTTGTGTGTGACTAGGATGGCCAATCTCATTACCGTACCAACACACTTGAGTGTATCGCTTGTTGACTTTCCTCCATTACCCAAGTGGTGGTGATAGCAAACACCCTATGTTTGACGGTTCGCCCCAACTTTTTAATGATGCCAAAAGGGGGAAGATAGGATGACCAATATTATTTTAGTTTTGCCATGGACGAGTTAAAGTTCTTACACTTTTTCGATACTGACTGCTTCATGTGAATTGTCGGTCCTATAAATAATTGGCACCAATCACTTCAATTGTGCTTCATGACCAATATTGTTTTAGTTTTGCCATGGACGAGTTAAATTTCGTACACTTTTTTGATACTGACAGCTTCATGTGAATTGTCGGTCCTTTAAATAATTGGCACCAATCACTTCAATTGTCCTTGAAAGTCAATATGGTCACTTGGTTTGTCATCATCAAAAAGGGGGAATTTGTTAGAATGTATAAGGTTTTGATGATAACAAATCCAAGTGTTGTAATTGCTGTTGTTGTTCCAAACAGGCTTTATTAACAGGGCCGTACTGCTGTTTTTCAATATATTAAAACTGCTTGACTAATGGTTTATCAAGAACAGGTACTCAAGTCAGCGATGTAAGAACAATCATGAGGAATAGGCTCTGTAAGGTGTTTGAAACATGTCCTGTGAAGTGTTTGAAGCATAGGATATAAGTGCAGCCGTGAGAAATAGGTTCTGTAAAGTGTTTACAGCAGATTCGTCTCTCTACAAGATGACTAGTGGTTACAACAAGATGTCTTAATTTAATTTGGTTTTATATTTTTAGACTCTTGTTAATATGCCAATCAGAAACTCTTAACTTACCACTTACTTGAAACGGTTTTGTTTTCTTTTGGTAAATATTTCGCATCACCCTTCAAAACAATCCTGGAAACAGGGTGATCAGAGTGTTTCCAGAATAAGCTGCGAAAAAAACTATTTTGCACGATTTTTATCTTTTGGATTTTGAGCAGCTTCTTTAAGGATTTGCAAGAAAGATTTTTTATGGAGTATCTTACCCCTTATCCTAAGAACAGTTATTAAAATCTAAGGGGATTTGTAAAATCTTTTTTGAATAAAAAGAATATCCAATTTTTCGCAAGTGGATAAGGTTGTTGAGAAAAACATGGGCTAGTTGCTGGGAATCACCGCCTTACGCACACGGTTTAGGAAGTGTTTCTGACTCATGTTTCCTCATCCCTTGTGGCTAAAGAATTCTATATTCTTTAGGGATTTTAGTTTCCAAAAAATTTGAGGAATTGTTTTTCCAAGCACTATATAAAGTCGCTTCTTAGAATGATAGAAGCATCGGTTTTCAAAGAGAAAAATTTAGTGTTCATGAGCTTAAAAGTTTGAAAAGAAAACCGTGTCTAGCAAGTGAGTTATTTGAGCTTTCAAAGTTGGCATACTAGGATTTCATTGTACCCTATATTAGCTTAGTTGAGAAGCATTGTAACAGGGTGTTTTTCTTTATACTCTTCTTTCACAAAAGTGAGTTGAGTGTGTGTCCAAATCAAGGGGACTTTGGACGTGGGGTAACCTGTCTTAGGGAAGACGGTTACGTGGGTTGCAATTTGTAACAAGGTGTGCTACTATTGTAACGTGATTAGCCCGTTTAGTGAAGTGTTTAAATCCTACACGAGGTAGGTCGTGGTTTTTCACCTCAGTTAGGCTAGAGGTGTTTTCCACGTAAAAAATCCTGTGTCCATTATTTCCGCATTCAATTTTGTTGGATTTTCGCTTCTGCTTATCTCAGGAACAACCTGTGCGAACAGGGGCTAAGACTGTTTGCCAGCAACTTGCGAAAATCGGACACCACAATTCACCCCCCCTCTTGTGGTTGTGTACTCTCTAAATCAACACTTTTCTTTCATCCTTGTTATGAAAACCATGGTGAATCTGCACCTCTCTCTAGCTTGATCTTCTCAAAACAACCTTGACCAAACAGTTTCTTAAGCCAACAAACCCTTGACCTACACTTGATTTCCCCCCAAAAATCCCTCTTTTACTCCTCAAAGAACCTCACAAAAAGCCCAAACACAAACCCCAACCAAAACCCCTCAAAAGGCTGCCAACCACAAAAATCGTGCATGCCGGGCAGAACTTCGGCACGACCACCCCGTGCCTATAGGTACGACCGTACCAGTAGTGTTCAGCACTAGAACATTGGCACGGCCACCTCGTGCTCTCGAGCACGACAGTGCCCTACCCTTTCCGGCCATTAGCCTCTTCCCCCCTTCTTTCTAGCTATGTTTAATGAAGAAAACCCCCCCTTGGTCTTCCCCCAACCAGTACGGTTGCCAAGAGGTAAGAGCCTAAAACAAGCTCATATCATGAGACAAGATAATGCTATTCCAGCCTTACCACAAAGTGTGAGGCAAATTAGCAGGCAACTTAAGCAAATGACCACTCAATTCATGGCCCTTCAAGAAGGCCAAAGAGCTTAAGAGCCAAATGATCATGGAGATGAACAAGGATACTCTAGTGGCTCAAGTATGGGAAGCAATCCAAGAAGGGGAGGTATCAGACCTCCTATGGACGAGTTTGATGCATATTCCCATATGCATCATTTTTAATTAAGGTCAACTTCCAAGAAGAAAAGTGTTAAACAAGAGCGTGCATGGGAACTCTCATATTTTCTCTTATTATGTGAGTTCAAGGACTTTAGACACCATGAAGAAGTCAAGCAAGTCGCGAAAATCTGGATAAAACTCATATTCCTTCCGGAAGAATTGGTGCCCGATTCCCACAACTTGAGGCTCCACATGGTTTTGAAGTTTAAGATCTCAGCTTTCAAACAAGCCCAATTATGTTTAATTTGGATGTCGTTTGGTTGGGCTAAATATTACTCAAAGAAGACATGTCCTGCTCCAGTCCAGTTCTGATATAGGTGTAATGTTCGGACCATAACTTTTGATCTACTTATCCAAATTGAGCCAATGAGCCCATTCTGGAAACTAGATTTCCAGGGATTTCCAACAAGCCCATAATCACCTTATTTGGACGTGTGAGCTGAGAGAAATGCTCAGTTGAAGTGATAACTGCTGCATGGAGTTAATGCTGGGCAAGTGAAGAGACATAGGTTACATGACATCACCTTGCTGACATCATGCACGACTTGGATGGATTTCTTTAGCTGATAGGAAGTCTAGAATGTTCATTGTAACCTCCCCCATTCCTTTAAGTTGTGTATTTTTATTTTTCCTAAGTCTTTTCAATTTTCTAGCTTTAAATTGCTAGGAGTTTGTGTCTTTTGCTCATCTTGTTGTTGCCTATATATAGTGGGGGTGTGAAGTGTTTCTCAATTCAGAGTTGTAAGCTTTCCCAAGTGAAATACAATTACCTTTGAGTGTGATTCTCAAAAGTATTCCAAATCCCCAGTTCTATATCTTGAATTTTGGCAAGTTCAAGTGGTGTTCTAGGTTCTCTTTTCTTTCCCAATTGGAGCGATTCCTTGGTGAAGACAAGAGGATTTGCCCAAGATCAAGTCCTTGAGTGGCTCCGCGAAGGATTATCTCAAGTGCAAGGTCTTGTTTATCCTTTGTTCTGTTTTGCTATTATTTCATTCCACCTCAATCAACCTTCCATTTTCTCTTTACTTTGGTTCAATTCTTATTTGGGTTTATTTGAGTTTGATTTGGTTCACTTACCACCCATATATACATCAATTGGTATCAGAGCCAAGGTTTTAAAGTGACCCACATCACACCCAAATACACAAAAAAAAAAAAAACACAAAAAAACCGTGAACATCCACTGTCCACAGGCCAGAAAGTTCACACGGTGCCCCCGTGCCATACCACACGACCGTGCCATATTCATTTTCCAGAAATCTTCAAGTCGAGACGCAGCACGGTTCCCCCGTGCCTACCAGCACGACCGTGCCACCCTACTTTTCTACATTTCCTCAAGTCGAAGCATAGCACGGTTCCCCAGTGCCCCATTGCACGACCGTGCCCTCCCTCCTCTTCTCCAAAACAACCTTTTTTCTAGCCTAAACACATAATTCACAAAGAACCCTTAAGCATTCATCCATCATGATTTCTCTTGGGAACTTGCGAAAAGAGATTGCTTTGATTGAAAAAGAGATGGTCATCCTTGAAACTCCAAAGTTTCGTGGCCAAAAAGAAGATTTCCCTTACTGGATTTCCAAAGTGGATCAAGTTTTCACTCGCTACAATATTGACGAGCAAGAGAAGTTTAAGGTGGTTATCAAGAAGCTCCGAGGCCATGCGCTTGAATGGTGGGAAAAATACAAGTATAAGAAGAAGAAGAGAGGAAAAAGTAAGATCACAACATGGGTTAAGTTAAGAGGTAAATTAATGGATACTTTCGCTCCAACCTCTTACTTACACAAGCATCCATTTGTTTCCTTTCAGAAATTTAAGTCCAACAAAGATGAAGAGATCCTTGGAGAAAAAGGGTCGGGCCTAGTTGACCTACCTCTTGTTTTTGGTAACTGTGGTGATGAAGAGACCTTTGAACTTGAGGCCCAAAGATCCGAGTTGAAGCAAGAAGAGATTGTGCAAGAAATTGAGCAATCCTTCCCCCAAGAAGGGTGCCAAGAAGATAATGAGGTGAATTTGAGCATAACCCCAAGAATTGAAGAGCATGTAGTTAAAGACCTTGAAGTGATGAAGCCGTGTAGGGTTGCTGAAGAGTTTGAACAACTCTTGATTCAAGAAGTACGCCCTACCGAACTCCAAGCACCCGAGTTGGAGGCATGTGAGGTTATTGAAGAAGTTGAGCAACTCTTGACCCAAGAAGAATTCACCTTAACCCCCATTCAACCTTCCCAACCCCTCAAACCACAAAGGACCGACAAGCCTTAACCCTCATTCATCCTTCCCAAACCCTTGCCCCCAAAGAAGATTTCCCAATTCCGCCTCTTCTCCTCACCAGGTATGACCCGTTTTATCATCCTCCCCTCACCCTCTTCTATATCTCTCTAGAGGTGATGCCCTGTGACCTCCTTCCCCAAAAGCTCCCATATTGTGAGGGTGACCCCTTTCTTGAGAGGCTTGCTAACCCTTTGAGTTTGAGGACAAACTCAAAACCACCCGGGAAGTATGATGCATATTCCCATATGCATCATTTTTATTTAAGGTCAACTTCCAAGAAGAAAAGTGTTAAACAAGAGCGTGCATGGGAACTTTCATATTTTCTCTTATTATGTGAGTTCAAGGACTTTAGACACCATGAAGAAGTCAAGCAAGTGGCGAAAATCTGGATAAAACTCATTTCCTTCCGGAAGAATTGGTGCCCGATTCCCACAACTTGAGGCTCCACATGGTTTTGAAGTTTAAGATCTCAGCTTTTAAACAAGCCCAATTATGTTTAATTTGGACGTCGTTTGGTTGGGCTAAATTTTACTCAAAGGGAAGTTGTCCTGCTCCAGTCTAGTTCTGATATAGGTGTAATGTTCAGACCATAACTTTTGATCTACTTATCCAAATTGAGCAAATGAGCCCATTCTAGAAAATAGATTTCCAGGGCTTTCCAACAAGCCCAGAATCACCTTATTTGGACGTGTGAGCTGAGAGAAATGCTCAGTTGAAGTGAAGGCTGCTGCATGGAGTTAATGCTGGGCAAATGAAGAGACATAGGTTACATGACATCACCTTACTGACATCATGCACGACTTGGATGGATTTCTTCAGTTGATAGGAAGTCTACAATTTTCATTGTAACCTCCCCCATTCCTTTAAGTTGTGTCTTTTTATTTTTCCTAAGTCTTTTCAATTTTCCAGCTTTAAGTTGTTAGGAGTTTATGTCTTTTGCTTGTCTTGTTGTTGCCTATATATAGTGGGGGTGTGAAGGGTTTCTGAATTCAGAGTTGTAAGCTTTTCCAAGTGAAATACAATTACCTTTGAGTGTGATTCTCAAAAGTATTCCAAATCCCTAGTTCTATATCTTGAATTTTGGCAAGTTCAAGTGGTGTTCTAGGTTCTCTTTTCTTTTCAATTGGAGTGATTCCTTGGTGAAGACGAGAGGATTTGCCCAAGATCAAGTCCTTGAGTGGCTCCGCGAAGGATTATCTCAAGTGCAAGGTCTTGGTTATCCTTTGTTCTGTTTTGCTATTATTTTCATTCCACCTCAATCAACCTTCCATTTTCTCTTTACGTTGGTTCAATTCTTATTTGGGTTTATTTGACTTTGATTTGGTTCACTTACCACCCACATATACATTAGAGTTTAGGAACATCAAAGTGGAACACCCTGAGTTTAATGGCAACCTGAACCCCGATGAGAACCTTGAATGGGTTCAAGCCTTGGACTGAATCCTTGAGGCCAAGGGCTATGATGATGAAAGACGTTTCAAGGTTGCTAGCCTTAAACTCACAAGGTATGCCCCTCTGTGGTTTGAAAACATCAAGAAGCAAAGGGCTAGAGAGGGCAAGAGAAAGATCAACTCATAGGAGAAACTTAAAACTCTCATAAATGAGAGGTTCCTTCCCGAAAGCTATAAGTAAGACATCTACAACTAACTCTTCTCACTCAAGTAAAACAACATGAGTGTGGGTGAATACATGAGGGAGTTTGACCAACTCCTCTTGAGGGGAGGTATATATGAGCCCCAAGAGCAAGCCGTGGCTCGGTTTCTCAATGGGTTGAACCCCCTCATTGCTAGGAAGGTGGAACTCTAAACTTATTTCACCTTGGATGGTGTTTTCAAGCTAGCTCTGAAGGTTGAAAAGAGAAGAAAAGAGAAGAAGGTCTTCACTAGGCCTTTCCCCAAGGATCAAGTGAGCTCAAAGCCCCCTTTTAAACCCTTCTCTCATCCTAAACCCTAGAGCTCCTCACGGGTTGACAAGGGTAAAGCCGTGGCTCTTCTTTCTCCAAAGGAATTAACCGAGACGCTTGAAGGAAAGAAGTGCTTTAAGTATCAAGGATATGGTTATTTCTAATATGATTGCCCAAACCAAAGGGTCATGACCATACAAGAAGTAGAAGAAGTTAATGCTCAATTGATGAAAGCTCAAGAAGAAACTCATGGGGTGGAATTGGATGGCATGGGGGAAGAAACCTTACTTGATGCCGATGATGGTGAGCTACTTGTCTTAAGGGAGTTATTACACACGCTCAAAGGGAGATGATCTTTCATTCTCAATGTACCATCCAAGACAAGCTGTGCACCTTGATCATTGATGGAGGAAATTGCACCAATGTAGCCTTTACTACTCTTATTGAGAAGCTTGGCACTCCTATTATTCCTCACTCCAAGCCTTATTCTTTGAAGTGGCTCAATGATGGTGGCGACATTAAGGTAACCAAACAAGCCCTTATCTCCTTTTCAATTAGGAAGAAGGATAGAGATAATGTGTAAGACCCGCATTTTTTTGTTTTCCGTTAAGCTAACTACATTACCTTGTTACGTTATAAATTTGCATTTTTAGCAACTATATGAGTTAAATTATTATCGATGTGCTTTTGGGAGCTATAATTTTATTAAAAAAGGGTTATTATTGTTATTATTGATTTTAAAGTTAATTTGTGCCTTTAAATTATATCGATAATTTAATTTAGTCGTCATTCGATTTATTTAGTCGTTTCCTAAATACCATGAGGTTGTCAACCTTAGAAGTCGTTCGATGTTTAATAAATCGAACCTTTATATATTTGGGAATGAGTAGTCAATAGAAGGCCGTGTTAACAATTCGGGTTTAGAGTTCGGGATAAGAACTAGACTAGCAGTACTAATTATGATCAGCTTGAGTCAAAAAAAAAAAAAGTAAAGAGGAGGCCAAGCCCCAGTCTTTCACGGTAGAAATCACGAAGGGGAGGGGGCACTCTTCAAGCTCTTCACGACACCCCCTGACCAGCACGGGGCGCGGAGAGAGAGAGGAGGTGAAGGCGCCGGCTACCGGTCGTCACACCACGCGCGGCTTCCCTAGCAACCCATTACCGGCGACCACCACAGAGAGGGACAGAGATGTGAGCGGTGGAGAGGAAGTAAAGGAAACCGGTGACGGCTAGGTCTCTCGGCGGTGGTCATGGCAGCGATGGCGGCACGGCTTGGCGTCGACTCACCGCCGGCGAAGAGAAAGAGAGAGGAGGGTTGAGTGGAATCAAACGGTTCAAAAAGTTAGGGTTTTGAAACCTTGGTGCACCACCACCAAGACAGCATGGTTCCGGCGAGTGGGCATGGCTCCGGCAACGAGGCACAGCCGGAGGAGGGCTGGGATTAGATTGGGCAGGGATGATTCGAACCAGGTTGCAAAAATGGATCGAATTGGGGTTCGATTTCACGTGGGTTAGGCATGGCTGCAGTGAGCGGGTCGAAGTCTTGATCTTCCAGCACTCAAAAGTTGAGCCCAACAGCCTTTGAACGAATCTCTAGCCTGGATTCGAGGTGGGCGTTTCTCACCTCCTAAGTATTAGTAGTTTCAAAATCGTTTTAAGTTTTAAGTTGCGAAGTATGTTAAGTTTAGCTAGTTTATATCCGATAGTGACTTCGAATCGATATATGTTAGTTTAGTTGATTAACACTCGAAAGTAGCTTAGAATCGATTCAAGTGAATTTAGTTAATTCATGCCTGAAGATTTAATTCGAAGTGAATTATGTGTGTTTAGCTTTGATTCAAACCTGTTCAGTTAATTAATGCCTGAAAACTAACTTTGAAGTGGATTATAGATGCTTTTATACGTTTAGTTAATTCATAATTGTTTTCTAACTTCGAAATGAATGATAAACGCTTAGAATTAATGTATATATGTTCAGTCATTTCATAATCATATATTAACTTCGAAGTGAATTGTAAGTGTTTAGAATTAACGTATATATGTTTTGTCGCTTCATAATCATTTATTAACTTCGAAGTGAATCGCAAGTGTTTAGAATCAGCGTATATATGTTTAGTCATTCCATGATCATTCAATGACTTAATTAGGTTCGAATAGTAACTTTGATGCACAAACGCCTCGATTCGTATCATGTCTAAATGGCTTCATTATGCTTGAATAGTAACTTCGATGTACTAAGCCAACGTCTTGAATCGTATTATGCTTAAAAGGTTAAATTAGGCTTGAAATGCAACCTCGAAATATTGAATGAACGCCTCAAATCGATGCTTGCCTATTTAGTTGAATTATGCTCGTGAAGTAGCTTGGAAACAACATTTGAACGACGAAATGAGCATGTTTACCCCCTTAACTACAACGCATAAATCTAGTTGAGTTTCATGCTTTGTTAGCATAATACGGTCCATTAAGTGCTTATTTCAAGTTGATGCGATATAGATATATATGTATATGTGTTTATATATATGCTATAATGCACCGCTGGATGGTGCTGCTTGCCCAGGTAAGTACCTAAACCCTATCTCTTTATAAGCTGCCATGATAATATGTTATGATTACTAAATTGAAAACTAAGATGGTAGTTAGATGGTTTGAGATAGAACTATGAGTTGTTCGAGGTTCTTGTCGTACGGTGCTTATGAGGAGGGAGCCTAAGTTGTGAATTAACCGCAATCGTGTGGATTGCGAGGCCATGTGTGGCTCATTGCGTTGAATTGATTATGAAGCGCTCGAATGTGATACATGTGCACCCCCTTCCCTTCGATGTTCTCAAGTTGCATTATGTGCATAAGGGTGAGTTTTTCAAAGAATGATTTCATGCTTTGAAATGGTAGTAGCCATAGTTATTAGTGCATGATGGTCTATTTTAACTAAATGAATACAGTTCTGGGAGTAAACTCGCTCGAACGGGGGAATCCTTAAAGAATTTTATAAATGCGTGTGTCATATGAAAAGTATTTTGCTGTGAGAGACAGCAAAATTATTAGCCATTATGACCGATATGCTTTAAATTAGCTAAGATAATGTGCTTCGGACAATATGATATGATATGAATGATGTTAGCCTAGGGGATAAGTCCTGGTATTAGGAGACCCTGACGAGGGTAATGTAATGGCCCGATATATTATATGTAGCCATCCCGGGAGTAAGAGCTTAAGTGTGAGCGTTAGGTCTTACTATGGGGTTGAGAGTAGATCTCACCCAATCAGCACCCTATAATGATCTTATGCCAGATGTATTTTCCTAAAAAGCAAAGAAAAGCAATTGGCACTTTGCTATTTTATATGTTTCGAAAGGAAATAAGGTTTTTACGGGCCCTAAGAGGCCATATGAAATGAGATATGAAAAGCTTATAAGGGTCTTTGCATGACCAATACGAAATGAAATATCTTTTAAAAGAACAAGAGCCTCAAGAGGCTAAGCAAAGTGCTTTCAAGAAAAGTTTTCTATGCATGTTATGTGCTTTTCTTTTGAATGAAAAGTGAATGAGATTTCAAGTAAGGTTAAGTGAAGTATTTTCATGAAAAGAAAGAAGGATGCTTCTGCATATCATATGAATGAAATCTAAGTAAAGCATGCTAATGAAAGCAAAGCGTTATGTGAACATTCCAAATATAACTTATGAATGAGATGCTAAATAAGACACGATCATGAAAAAGAAAGCCTTATGAGCATGTTCACGTATACCCTATGAATGAAACTTGAAATGTGTGTGTGCCTTATGCATATCAAATGAATGAAATGCCAAGACAAGTATGATTATGAAGTAAAAAGATAACTTTATGTGCACATCATATGAATGAGGTTTTATGCATAGTTTAGACGGAATGCTAAGAAGTTATATTTATGAAAAAGAAAGATCCCTATGCTTAAGCTATAAAAGAAAGTTTCTGATGGAGGTCCATCCCCTAGCATGACCCATGGCCCACAAGGAAGCCCAAAGAGTCCAAGTTCCACGTCCAAAGTGCAAGAAATCAGCCTAGGAACACAAGAGAACTTTTTTGTCAAAACTGGAATTTCAGGCGTGCACAAACCCGGTTTTATGCACCTGATTTCCTAACCTTCCCAAGGCTAAAACGGGGTTGCAGGAACCCTAAGTTTAAGTTCAAGATGTGCTCTTTCCATCAAGACCTCTTGCAAGTCATTTGGAGTTCATTTGATACCTCAAAACCTCAAGCAAAGTCAAGTGCTGCTTCCTGGCGCTGAACTGGACATGGCTGAAACAAGGAGCTGTTTGGTGGCCCATTTCTCCTCCATTTGATCTGAAACTTTTATGGTTTAAAAGTACTTTAAAAATATTATCAAATGGCCATAAAAAACCTCAGCCAAATTACACACATGAGGAGCTATTAACCACCAAAACAAGGCACAAAACACCCTTTTAACCCGGATAATGGGCAGCCGGGTACAAGGAGAGAAGAGTGAGGTGATTGTTGCTCTAATCTATGCTTAGCCACTTGCAAGAGCCATCATGAAGAGTACTTAGCTGCCAAAGAAGCTTCCATTGGCCCCAAAGTCGACACATCATCCTCAAGATTAGCATTGAAGAGGTGTCAAGTGGAGGATGCATCTATCCTTTTATGCTTTGATTTGATCTTTGTATTTTTGCCTAGTTTAGCTTGTAGTGCAACCTAAGGCCTATGTTTTTACTTGAAAGCTTTGTATTAAACCCCCCCAAGGCCCTTTGGCCGGCCACTCAAGCATTTGTATGAAATGAAGTTGAGCTTTGCTCCTTTGAACTCCTCAAACTCTCTTCTAGCTTATCTCTTCCTTTGGCCAGGTTGAGTGGTGATCTAGCAAGAGTCTTAACTCCTTCTTGGTGGTGTTTCTGTATCCAAGGGGTGGTTAAGGGCCCTAACATCTTTCCTTGGTGGTGTTTCTATATCCAAGGTTGGTGTTAGTTCCGGTTGCTTATCCCAAGTCTAAGGTGAGTTTGTGGTTTCAAAGTTGCCTTGAACTTCTAGCACTTTTCTTACAATTTTCCCATCCTCTTGGCTTTCCCTTGAGGATACATCATATTTGGTATCAGAGCTAAGGCTTCCCTAGGCCCAAGCTTGCTGCCCAGCACCCTTCCAAACACCCCAAACACATTCCCCCTCAAAAAAAAAAAAAAAACACCAAACCGTGCTCCACGGTTTTTCACCATCCAGAAAATCGGCACGGTCAGCCCGTGCCAAAGAGCACGACCATGCCACCCTCACATTCCAGCCACACTTCCTTTTTCATCCACACCCAGTACTTCAGCACGGTCACCCCGTGCCATGTCGCACGACCCTGCCACCCCTTTTCCAGCAACATCTCAACTTCACTCCCGTCCAGAACCAGAGCACGGCCGCCCCGTGCCTCACAGCACGCCCGTGCCACATTCAGGCCGTGAAGTTCCTGCTTGTTTCAATACAAGCACTACTAGCATGACTATGGAGGAAAAGTTTGAGGCTCTCATGAGGAATTATGAGGCCTTGAAGCTACAGAATGAAGAGATCAAAGGTCAGAACGAGTATTTGAGGCGACAACTTGGAGACTCCTTGAAGCAAAAACGAAAGGAGATTAGAAGTTCCCGATCTTCTAACTCCTCCGACTCCGAGCCGGAAGCAAGAGAAGCCCCACACTTGAGCTCGTTAAGTGATGAGGAGGCTTATAGAAGATCAAGAAGAGGAAGGCGGACAACCTCTCACCAAGGAGACATTCGAGTGGAGATTCCAGAGTTTGAAGGGAAGCTAGACCCCGATGAGTTCTTGGAATGGATGCAAACCGTTGAGAGAATCTTTGACTACAAAGAGATTTCCGAGGGAAATAAGGTAAAACTTGTGGCCCTTAAGCTTCGTAAATATGCTTCTTTTTGGTGGTCCAACCTTTGTGCTAAGAGAGTTAGGCAAGGGAAGGGAAAGATTCGAACATGGGAAAAGATGAAAACCAAACTCAAAGCCCGTTTCTTACCCCCATCTTACCTACAAGACAATTATTCCCAACTTCACAATCTCATCCAGGGGAACTTGAGTGTTGAGGAGTACACTAGGGAATTTGAGAAGTTGTTAATCAAGTGTGACTTGAGAGAGCCCGAAGAGCAAACCATAGTGAGATATTTGGGTGGGTTAGATCCTAGGTATGCCCATGTGGTGGAATTGCAACAATACACCACTTTTGATGAGGTGTGTGTCTTAGCCCACAAAGTTGAGCAACAAAGGAAATCCAAGCTCTACAAAAGAGAACCTCCCAAACCCTTTCCCAAGAGCCAACCTTTCAACAAGGGGAGCTCTTATCCACCTCCCAAACCCACGGTTACTACACCCTCACCTCCACAAAAGAACTAAGTCCCATAAAAGACTCCACCTTCCCAAAACCGTCCCAACCCTAAGCTAAATGACCAAAGGAGATGTTTCAAGTGTCAAGGTCTTGGGCACATTGCTTCGGAGTGTCCAAATAGGAGAGTTATCACCTTAGCCGAGTGGGATGAGAGAAGAGAAGAAGAGGGAGAAGGGGAGGAAGAAAGAGAAGGTGTGTATTACATGGAGGAACGAGAAGAAGTGATTGAGGAAGCGGATGAAGGAGAGTTACTTGTATTGAGGAGAGCTTTGAGTACCGAAAGAGGAGAGCATGAAGAACAAAGGGAGAACATTTTCCATACACGTTGCACCATTCAAAGCAAAGTGTGTTCCCTCATCATTGATGGTGGGAGTTGTGCAAATGTGGCTTCCGTGACTATGGTGGAGAAGCTTGGCCTTCAAGCTTCGGCTCATCCTCACCCCTACAACATCTAATGGCTAAATCAAGGTAAGGGGTTGCAAGTTAATTCAAGATGCCTGATTTCATTTTCAATTGGGAAGCACTATCATGATGAATTGTGGTGTGATATCATCCCCATGGATGCATGTCACCTTTTGTTGGGGAGACCTTGGTTGTTTGATCGGAAGGTCATACATGATGGCTATCTAAACACCTACACCTTCCACAAAGATGGGAAAAAGATCACCCTTGCCCCATTAAGCCCTTCCCAACTCCACAAAAGTAAGCCCCAACCAAGCCATGACCATTCGGACATGCTTCTAGCCGTAAGTGAGCCTCTCCTTAAGGCTTCTCACCATGAATTCAAGGCCTTCAAGGAGTGGATCCTAGCCACCCTTGAAGAATCCGAAACCTCCACTCCATCACACCCCCTAGCCCTTTCCCTCCTTGAACACTTTAGCCATGTCTTTCCCGAGGAAATACCTCCCGGCTTACCACCACAAAGAACCATCCAACACCACATAGACCTCATACCCGGTTCCATTCTCCCAAACAAACCGGCTTATCGGACAAACCCCAAAGAAACCATGGAAATCCAAAGGCAAGTTGATGAGCTTATGGATAAGGGGTTGATTAGAGAGAGCTTGAGCCCTTGTGCGGTTCCGGCCCTCCTTGTGCCAAAGAAAGATGGGAGCATGCGTATGTGTGTTGATAGTCGGGCAATCAACAAGATAACCATCAAGTATAGATATCCAATTCCCCGCCTTGAGGATATGCTTGATGAGTTATATGGTTCTAGTGTGTTCTCTAAGGTGGATTTGAGAAGTGGTTACTACCAAATCCGCATTAGAGAGGGAGATGAATGGAAAACGGCCTTCAAAACCAAAGGAGGCTTGTATGAGTGGCTAGTCATGCCATTCGGATTGTCAAATGCTCCAAGTACCTTCATGCGGCTCATGAACCAAGTGTTCCGGCCCTTCATTGGCAAATTCGTTGTGGTGTATTTTGATGACATCCTCATCTATAGCAAGAATGAAGAAGAGCACCTTCAACATCTCACACAAGTCATGAAGGTTCTAGAGAAGGAAAAGCTCTATGGTAACCTCAAGAAGTGTGCATTTTTCACTCATGAGGTAACCTTCCTTGGTTACATTGTCACAAGTGAAGGCATCAAAGTTGATGAGAGTAAAGTGGAAGCAATTCGGTCTTGGCCAACCCCCAAGAGTATTCATGATGTGCGAAGTTTCCATGGGCTTGCCTCATTCTATAGGCGGTTCATTAGAAACTTTAGTACCATTATGGCCCCTATGACCGAGGTTATCAAAGGTGCATCGTTCAAGTGGACTCCCAAGGCTCAAGAAGCCTTTTAAACCATCAAGTCCAAACTCACCCAAGCACCGGTTCTTGCCTTGCCATGCTTTGATAAAGTGTTTGAGGTAGAGTGTGATGCGTCGGGAGTTGGCATTGGAGGAGTTCTCACTCAAGAAGGGCGGCCCTTAGCCTTCTTTAGTGAGAAGCTTTGTGACTCAAGGAGGAAGTACTCCACTTATGATAAGGAGTTCTATGCAATAGTGAGGTGCCTTGAGCATTGGAATCATTACTTGGTGGCTAGTGAGTTCATCTTGCACTCCGATCATGAAGCCTTGAAATACATTCAAGGGCAACATAAACTTAACTCACGGCATGCCAAGTGGGTGGAGTTCCTCCAATCTTTCAACTTCACCATCAAGCATAAGTCCGGAAAGCTCAACCAAGGAGCCGATGCCTTGTCAAGGAGGCACTTATTGCTATTCCAACTTGATGCTTGCATTCTTGGTTTTGAGCATTTGAAGTCCCTCTATGAGAATGATGAAGATTTGGGAGAGCTCTACAAGGAGTGCCTTCGACATCCCAAAGGTGACTTCCTTGTCCAAGATGGATTTTTATTCAAGGGATCAAGATTGTGTGTGCCTAAGTGTGGCACAAGAGAGTTACTCATACGTGAGGTCCATGGAGGATCTCTTGCCGGTCACTTTGGAGAAAACAAGACCCTTATGATGTTAAGGGAACATTATTATTGGCCGAGTATGAGCAAAGATGTCCAAGATGTGTTGAAGAGACGTGCAACTTGCCAAGTTGCCAAAAGTCACCTCCTACCCCACGGTCTTTACACACCCCTACCCACTCCCAACCATCCTTGGGAAGATGTAAGCATGGACTTCATCCTTGGCCTTCCAAGGACACAAAGGGGTAAAGATTCGATCTTTGTTGTTGTTGATCGTTTTTCTAAGATGGCCCATTTCATACCTTGTACCAAGACCAATGATGCCACCCACATTGCCGAGTTATACTTCAAGGAGGTAATGAGACTACATGGCATCCCTAGATCCATTGTTTCGGATAGGGATACCAAGTTCCTTAGCCATTTTTGGGTGACACTTTGGAAGAAGATGGGAACCAAGCTCAAGTATAGCACTTCATGCCACCCTCAAACGGATGGACAAACCGAAGTCACCAACCGGACTTTGGGAAGCCTTCTAAGAGTGCTAGTAAAGTCCAACCTCAAAGCTTGGGACTTAGCCTTGCCTCATGCCGAGTTCGCTTTCAACAAAACACCTGGCAAGGCCACGGGTATGTCCCCATTCAAGGTAGTTTACGGGTTAGACCCTTTGAGTCCCCTTGATCTTGTTCCTAGGGAGATGAATGAGAAGCCTCACATGAAGGCTAGCAAGCGAGTTGAAGAGATCCAAAAGCTCCATGAGACCGTGAGGGCAAAGATAGAGAAGGCCAATGCATCCTGCAAGGACCGTGCCAACAAGCATAGGAAGAAGATGGTGTTTCACCCCGGTGATTTGGTATGGGTTCACTTGAGAAAGGAAAGGTTTCCCTCTAAAAGGAAGAGCAAGTTGATGCCAAGAGCCGACGGTCCCTTTGAAGTGCTAGAACGTATCAACGACAATGCCTACAAGATCAATTTGCCCGGTGAATATGGCGTGTCGGCCACCTTCAATGTGGCCGACCTTAGCCCTTATGAGGAGGATGACAACCTTATCAATTTGAGGGCAAATTCTCTTCAACAAGGGGAGGATGATGGAGGTCCATCCCCTAGCATGACCCATGGCCCACAAGGAAGCCCAAAGAGTCCAAGTTCCACGTCCAAAGTGCAAGAAATCAGCCTAGGAACACAAGAGAACTTTTTTGTCAAAACTGGAATTTCAGGCGTGCACAAACCCGGTTTTGTGCACCTAATTTCCTAACCGTCCCAAGGCTGAAACGGGGTTGCAGGAAGCCTAAGTTTAAGTTCAAGATGTGCTCTTTCCATCAAGACCTCTTACAAGTCATTTGGAGTTCATTTGATACCTCAAAACCTCAAGCAAAGTCAAGTGCTGCTTCCTGGCGCTGAACTGGACATGGCTGAAACAAGGAGCTGTTTGGTGGCCCATTTCTCCTCCATTTGATCTGAAACTTTTATGGTTTGAAAGTACTTTAAAAATATTATCAAATGGCCATAAAAAACCTCAGCCAAATTACACACATGAGGAGCTATTAACCACCAAAACAAGGCACAAAACACCCTTTTAACCGGATAATGGGCAGCCGGGTACAAGGAGAGAAGAGTGAGGTGATTGTTGCTCTACTCTATGCTTACCCACTTGCAAGAGCCATCATGAAGAGTACTTAGCAGCAAAGAAGCTTCCATTGGCCCCAAAGTCGACACATCATCCTCAAGATTAGCAATGAAGAGGTGTCAAGTGGAGGATGCATCTATCCTTTTATGCTTTGATTTGATCTTTGTATTTTTGCCTAGTTTAGCTTGTAGTGCAACCTAAGGCCTATGTTTTTACTTGAAAGCTTTGTATTAAACCCCCCCAAGGCCCTTTGGCCGGCCACTCAAGCATTTGTATGAAATGAAGTTGAGCTTTGCTCCTTTGAACTCTCAAACTCTCTTCTAGCTTATCTCTTCCTTTGGCCAGGTTGACTGGTGATCTAGCAAGAGTCTTAACTCCTTCTTGGTGGTGTTTCTGTATCCAATGGGTGGTTAAGGGCCCTAACATCTTTCCTTGGTGGTGTTTCTGTATCCAAGGTTGGTGTTAGTTCCGGTTGCTTATTCAAGGCTAAGGTGAGTTTGTGGTTTCAAAGTTGCCTTGAACTTCTAGCACTTTTCTTACAATTTTCCCATCCTCTTGGCTTTCCCTTGAGGATACATCAGTTTCTATGCTTAGCCCTTGATGCTTGCTTATGTGCTAAGTGCTTGTTAGTTAAAAAAATTCGGAGGCCTATACACGAGTTTCAACGGCTAAAATGAAGTTTATGGTTAGTAGTATTTCATAAGAACTCCGAGAATGCCTAATGTGATAGTAAAGGATGAATACGTGATATGTGACCATTAAAGATATTATTGCCTGCAACGGTTTTGGTTTTAAGGGGGTCGGGGGATACTCACTGAACGTGTGGTTACTCATCCCACTATTATTTCCCCTTTTCCCCAGGTTTTCTTTGTGACAGGTGAAAGTCAAGCCTCTTATATGGAGTTGAAGTTTGCCCTTGATTGAAAAAGAGTCATATGTGCCTACTTATGTTCTTAACGAAGCCATGTACAGTATTCTTAGCTTATAAACGTCTATAAACAATTATGCTAGTTCATGTAATGCATATGGTATAGAGGTCGCTCTGTATGGCCGTATAAGCCAACCATCTAAATAGTTAGATGTCTTCTCTTTTAAAGTTAGTTATGTTTTGGGATGTAAACCCCAATACTCCGGTTGTGTGAACTGTTGAGTTGTATGTTTCATTTATTCCTTATTAATGTACTACTCTGTTTGGTGTACTTCGAGCGAGTGACTCGTTGAGTTATGAACTCTGGCGTGTGGTCGTTGAGTTTCTTTTAATGTTTTGCGCTTCCGTTGATTACAGGGACTTATTGTAAGGCTTTTAGCCTGAAAATGGTAAGTTTTTAGAGGAAACTCTGTCCGTTTCACCCCCGAAATTTGCGTAAGAAGTTAAGAAAACGTAACGCTTCCAGCGTAGGAGCTGGGGGTGTTACAATTGATGGTATCAGAGCATGGTCCTGTGAGCATAGGCCGTGACTTGAGTCTTGCATCTCATATAGGTGCCTAGGAACACTTTGTGGTTATGTGACATATGCATGCTTCGCGTGCAAGTGTGCTTTATAGTACAGCCATTTTGACTTATGTGAGGCTCGAGTAGGTCAATTGGGTAAAAGTGGCGAGTTGTGTATTAGTATAAGAGTCAAATAGCTCTCCCCACACCTTCAGGTGGCGTTGTGAATACTTCATTGGTGTAATATGTTCCTAATGTGCTAATTGACTTCACTGATTGACTTTTACGTGATCCGGTTGAGCCAATCGGATGTATGTGAGCCGTGTGTTAGGAAGTGAGTCCAATTCACTTGTATCGTATGAGCTAAGTGATGTTTTGAATGATAAATGTTTTCTTCGTGCGCTCTGATAAGGCAATCGATAGTTAAAGCACGTTAATTAGGCTCAAGCGATTGAAAATTCTTTTCTAAGCTCGTCTTTACCCCTAAAGTACGATATGCTCCTCGGGCCCCATGATGGAGTGAGCAGACGTACTCAAAGGTTGGTAGAGAAGAAGTTCAAAATAGATCAGCTAATTTCACCTTTGAAATCCGAAGTTTCGAAATGTTAACATCTTTTCATTATCGAGTCAAGTTTTACTTTACACTCTTTAGCTATGATGAACGAGCTTAGGTTTCTAAGTACATGCCATTGTACTATACGTGTCGAAATCGATTGCTATAATTGGTAATCCTACTAAATGATATCTTCCCTCTTGTCTTTTGAATGCCGAATTCCCTGAGTATATTAGAGGCTACCTTGCATGCTTGAAAGACTATGTGCTAGTGGTAGGACCTCGTTGAGCTCTGCATACGTGTACCTATCATTCTCCATCTTTGCCATTCGGAAATACAGTAACGATGTTTTAGTTGGATTGAACCCTGATAAACCTAGAAAGTGCACGGGAGGAAGAATCTAGTAGACTTTGTAATTGTACATAGGAATGATCCCTACTAAGGTAAGCAACCTACACTGAGTCTCCTATGATCACATGTAAGATAGATATACCTCATAAGACCTCAACGTGTACCTATGAGGCCATTAATGTCAACCATACTCACACAATACTAGCTGCTCAACACCAATCTTTCCTAAATTGGATGGAGTTTAGGGCAAGCCGTTGACCATGTGCTGCAAAAGGAGGATTGCACGCATACTTACACTTCTAGATGTTCTTTCTATGTGACAACATGTGGGTCCGCATGTCTTAAAGATTTTTTATGATATCATGTGCTGTGTACGACCATAAGGACACGTATAGATAGAATTGTTGAATGTGGGTGAGCTGTTGAGTAGACGAGTATTTTTTATGCCTATTTGGGGCCTGTATAGGATGCAACTGAGTTGAGACGCTTTCTAAATGGTGAGTTAAGGCTTTTCTTCCGCATTCAAGACCTTCCTAATTATCCAAGTTAGGCCCTACTGTTGCATCTGACGACGTGCATTTGTTTTCATCGATGCTTCGAATGCCTACATGCCAAAGCACGCACGTTGCTTGAAGTGTTGATGATAAGTTGCTAGTAGGTACTTTAAGATTGTTTTCTTGACTAAAAGTCCTTCTAACTGATACCCTTATTTTTATGTAATTCTTCAGTCACTAGATTAACTAAGCGGGAACTCGTGCATATCAATATGGGTGACTACGATAGTCTTGCTGATTGTTGTCTAAGGTTATTCAAAGCCTTCTTAACATGTGCGTCATTGATACCTAGATGAGGCCCTAACGTGGATTGCCACCTACATAGAGAGCCTTCCTTCCCTTCCAATACGTAACCACTACTACTCACTAATCGGCTAAGTATTATGCCTATCGGGGCATGGAACGCCATTCCCTTACATAAGAATGATAGTGTCCTAGCTATATCAACCCTAAAACACCTAGAATAGGATGAAAGGAAGAACCTAGCAGACTTTAGAATTGTTAAACCACATGCATCACCTCGTTACCTCTTAGGACAATAATTTATGCATTCCCAACACCTTCTTAAGTACAAGCACCACGTGTAGAAGTAAGAATGCTCCAAGTAGAAAGTAAAACCTTCCCATCTGTACTAGGAGTTCCTCAGACCTCCACAGTCCCCTTTTCAAGACAATGTGTGGCGAAACCTTAATGTAGAGCCGTAAGAGCAATAATACCGTTGTTCTTACCCCTGTTAGTTGATTGCTCGTTAACTCCAAATAGTTTGGACAAACCTCGAGGTATAACCTCGACCTCTAGAATTTAGAAGAGGTTTGCATTCATGTACGCTTGCGTAGATGCCTTTCGTGAGACCACAGGAGTACCTATGGATAGGATTATGTATGTGGCCATTGATGTGTTTGTAATCAAGTGCCAACAAAGTGAGTTTTTGTAATTGCTTGACTTAAATCCATGTTTTAGAATGAGACTACTAGTGTATGACCTTAAGATATCACTGTACCGATTGTCATGCCTTTAGATGCTCACTTATAGATGCATCTGCATAGTATTATTTCTTGCCATGCGAACTGAGTCTAGATTTTCGAAAACCTTTGTTCATTTTTCAAAACAAACTCAATATGGACTTCCACGCCAATCAATTGCCCCTCTTCAATGCGATTTGCCCTCGGCGCCTAAATAGAGTGAGTAGACGCTTGAAGAGGATTAGCGAGGAGGAGATTGGGTATCATAAGCCATTTTCTTTCGATTTAAGAAGTAGTGTCTGCAAAATGAAACCTTTTGAAAACCTACCGCGTAAATCCTAATTGTGTACATGCATTCTAGGAAAGACCGAGCTTCGATTTAGAATTTCGAGGATGAAATTCTTTTAAGGGGGGAAGAGTGGAAGACCCGCATTTTTTGCTTTCCGTTGAGCTAACTGTATTACCTTATTACGTTATAAATTCGTATTTTTAGTAACTATATGAGTTAAATTATTATCGATGTGCTTTTGGGAGCTATAATTTTATTAAAAAGGGGTTATTATTATTATTATTGATTCTAAAGTTAATTTGTACCTTTAAATTATATCGATAATTTAATTTAGTCATTATTCGATTTATTTAGTCGTTTCCTGAATACCATGAGGTTGTCAACCTTAGAAGTCATTCGATGTTTAATAATTCGAACCTTTATATATTTGGGAACGAATAGTTAATAGAAGGTCGTGTTAATGATTCGGGTTTAGAATTCGGGATACGAACTAGACTAGCAGTACTAATTATGATCAGCTTAAGACCCCCCAAAAAAAAAGTAAAGAGGAGGCCAAGCCCCCGTCTTTCACAGTAGAAATCACGAAAGGGGAGGGGGCACTCTTCAAGCTCTTCACGACACCCCCTGACCACCACGGTAGAGAGAGAGAGAGAGAGAGGGAGAGAGGCATCGGCGCCGGCTACCGGTCGACACACCACGCATGGCTTCCCTAGCAACCCATTACCCGCGACCACCACAGAGAGGGAGAGAGATGTGAGCGGTCGAGAGGAAGCAAAGGAAACTGGTGACGGCTAGGTCTCTCGGTGGTGGTCATGGCGGCGACGACGGCACGACTTCGCGTCGACTCACCACCGGTGAAGAGAAAGAGAGAGGAGGGTTGAGTGGAATCAAACGATTTAGAAAGTTAGGGTTTTGAAACCTTGGCACACCACCACCAAGGCAGCATGGTTCCGACGACAAGGCACAACTGGAGGAGGGCTAGGATTAGATTGGATAGGGATGATTCGAACCAGGTTACAAAAATGGGTTGAATTGGGGTTCGATTTCACGTGGGTTAGGCATGGCTGCAGTGAGCGGGTCAAAGTCTCGATCTTCCAGCACTTAAAATTCGAGCCCATCAGCCTTTGAACGAATCTCTAGCCTGGATTCGAGGTGGGTGTTTCTCGCCTCCTAAGTATTAGTAGTTTCAAAATCGTTTTAAGTTTTAAGTTGCGAAGTATGTTATGTTTAGCTAGTTATGTCCGATAGTGACTTCGAATCGATATATGTTAGTTTAGTTAATTAATACTCAAAAGTGGCTTAGAATCGATTCAAGTGAATTTAGTTAATTCATGCCTGAAGATTTAATTCGAAGTGAATCATACGTATTTAGCTTTGATTCGAACCTATTTAGTTAATTCATGCCTGAAAACTAACTTCGAAGTGGATTATAAATGTTTCTGTATGTTTAGTTAATTCATAATCGTTTTCTAACTTCAAAATGAATGATAAGCACTTAGAATTAACGTATATATATTTAGTCGTTTCATAATCATATGTTAACTTCGAAGTGAATCGTAAGTGTTTAGAATTAACGTATATATGTTTTCTCATTTCATAATCGTATATTAACTTCGAAGTGAGTCACAAGTGTTTACAATCAGCGTATATATGTTTAATCATTCCATGATCATTCAATGACTTAATTAGGTTCGAATAGTAACTTTGATGCACAAACGCCTCGATTCGTATCATGTCTAAATGGCTTCATCATGCTTGAACAGTAACTTCGATGTACTAAACCAACGTCTTGAATCGTATTATGCTTAAAAGGTTAAATTAGGCTTGAAATGCAACCTCGAAATATTGAATGAACGCCTCAAATGGATGCTTGCCTATTTAGTTGAATTATGCTTGTGAAGTAGCTTGGAAACAACATTCGAACGACGAAATGAGCATGTTTACCCCCTTAACTACAATACATGAATCTAGTTGAGTTTCATGCTTTGTTAGCTTAATACGGCCCATTAAGTGCTTATTTCAAGTTGATGCGATATAGATATATATGTATATGTGTTTATATATATGCTATGATGCACCGCTGGATGGTGCTGCTTGCCCAGGTAAGTACCTAAACCCTATCTCTTTATAAGCTGCCATGATAATATGTTATGATTACTAAATTGAAAACCAAGATGGTAGTTGGATAGTTTGAGGTAGAACTATGAGTGGTTCAAGGTTCTTGTGGTACGGTGCTTGTGAGGAGGGGGCCTGAGTTGTGAATTAACCGCAATTGTGTGGATTGCGAGGCCATGTGTGGCTCATTGTGTTGAATTAATTATAAAGTGCTTGAATATGATACACGTGCACCCCATTCCCTTCGATGTTCTCGAGTTGCATTATGTGCATAAGGGTGAGTTTTTTAAAGAATGATTTCATGTTTTGAAATGATAGTAAAGATAATTATTTGTGTATGATGGCCTATTTTAACTAAATGAATGCAGTTCTGGGAGTGACTCGCTCGAACGGGGGAATCTTTAAAGAGTTTTATAAATGCGTGAGTTGTATGAAAAGTATTTCGTTGTGAGAGGCAGCAAAATTATTAGCCGTTATGGCCGATACGCTTTAAATTGGCTAAGATAATGTGCTTCGGACAATATGATATGATATGAATGATGTTAGCCTAGGGGATAAGTCCTGGTACTAGGAGACCCTAGAAGACCCTGGCGAGGGTAATGTAATGGTCCGATATGTTATATGCAGCCATCTCGGGAGTAAGAGCTTAAGTGTGAGCGTTAGGTCTCACTCTGGGGTTGAGAATAGATCCCACTCAATCAGCACCCTGTAATGATCTTATGCCGGATGTATTTTCCTAAAAAGCAAAGAAAAGCAATTGGCACTTTGCCATTTTATATGTTTTGAAAGGAAGTAAGGTTTTTACGGGCCCTAAGAGGCCATATGAAATGAGATATGAAAAACTTATAAGGGTCTTTGCATGACCAATACGAAATGAAATGTTTTTTGAAAGAACAAGAGCCTCAGGAGGCTAAGTAAAGTGCTTTCAAGAAAAGTTTTCTGTGCATGTTATGTGCTTTTCTTATGAATGAAATGTGAATGAGATTTCAAGTAAGGTTAAGTGAAGTATTTTCACGAAAAGAAAGAAAGATGCTTATGCATATCATATGAATGAAATCTAAGTAAAGCATGTTAATGAAAGTAAAGCGTTATGTGAACATTCCAAATATAACTTATGAATGAGATGCTAAATACGATACGATCATGAAAAAAAAGCCTTATGAGCATGTTCATACATACCCTGTGAATGAGACTTGAAATGTGTGTGTGCCTTATGCATATCAAATGAATGAAATGCCAAGACAAGTATGATTATGAAATAAAAAGATAACCTTATGTGCACATCATATGAATGAAGTTTTATGCATAGTTTAAATGGAATGCTAAGAAGTTATATTTATGAAAAAGAAAGATCCCTATGCTTAAGCTATAAAAGAAAGTTTCTATGCTTAGCCCTCGATGCTTGCTTATGTGCTAAGTGCTTGTTAGTTAAAAAAATTCAGAGGCCTAAACATAAGTTTCAACGGCTAAAATGAAGTTTATGGTTAGTAGTGTTTTATAAAAACTTCGAGAATGCCTAATATGATAGTAAAGTACGAATATGTGACTATTAAAGATATTATTGCCAGCAACGGTTTTGGTTTTAAGGGGGTCAGGGGACACTCACTGAGCGTGTAGTTGCTCATCCCACTACTCTTTCCCCTTTTCCCCAGGTTTTCTTTGTGACAGGTGAAAGTCAAGCCTCTTATGTGGAGTTGAAGTTTGCCCTTGATTAAAAAAGAGTTATATGTGCCTACTTATGTTCTTAACGAAGCCATGTACAGTATTCTTAGTTTATAAACGTCTGTAAACAAGTATGCTAGTTCATGTAATGCATATGGTATAGAGGTCTCTCTGTATGGCCGTATGAGCCAACCATCTAAATAGTTAGATGTCTTCTCTTTTAAAGTTAGTTATGTTTTGGGATGTAAACCCCAATACTCCGGTTGTGTGAACCGTTGAGTTGTATGTTTCATTTATTCCTTATTAATGAACTACTCTATTTGGTGTACTCTGAGCGGGTGACTCCTTGAGTTATGAACTCTGGTGTGTGGCCGTTGAGTTTCTTTTAATGTTTTGTGCTTCCGTTGATTACAGGAACTTATTGCAAGGCTTTTGGCCTAGAGATGGTCAGTTTTTAGGGGAAACTCTGTCCGTTTCGCCCTAGAAATTTGCGTAAGAAGTTAAGAAAATGCAACGCTTCCGGTGTAGGGGCTGGGGGTGTTGCATAATGTCCTTTGTGATGTGGTACCTATGGGTGCACGTCATATTCTTTTGGGTCGGCCTTGGCAATTTAGAAGGCATGTCATGCATGATGGTTTCAAGAACGCATATTCATTGATTATTGATAAGGAAAAGATTGTTCTAAGCCCATTACCTCCTAACTAAGTCCACAGAATTAAGCCCGGGGTGGGAAGTGAGAAAAGAGAGATCTTCTTATGTTGAGTAAAACACGGGTTGAGAGAGCTTTAGGCAAGGGTAAGTAAGTTTTAGCGTTACTCATGCTCGAAAGCAACAAAAGTGAGGAAGTGACTCCCTTACACCTTATGATCTGCCCCCTCATTTCCCAATATCAAGATGTCTTCCCACAAGATTTTCCCCCCGGCCTCCCACCGATCCGAGGCATTGAGCACCAAATTGACCTCATTCTCGGTGCCCCATTTCCTAACAAAGTGGCCTATAGATGTAATCCTCAATGGACCAAAGAGCTTCAAAGACAAGTTGATGAGTTGTTGACTAGGGGTTACACAAGAGAGAGCATGAGCCCCTGCTCGGTTTCGGCTTCTTTAGTGCCTAAGAAAGATGGAACTTTCTGCATGTGTGTGGATAGTGTCCAGGCAGAAAGTTAGCACGACCACATCGTGCCTCAGTGGCATAACCGTGCCCCATTCTAGTGCCCCTCATCCAGTTTCAGCAACCCAGACCATGACGACAAGCACGACCATGCCTACTACTCCCCATCCAAAACTGCAATTCCTCACTCAAAAGCCAACATGTCTTTTATCCGTACTCTCGAGCAAGTCGCTGAGCAAGTTTTGAGAGGGAAGGCTGAGTTGGAAGGCCAAGTTAGGTACCTACAATCACAACTTAGTCAATTGTTACAAGAAAAAAGAAGGAACTTGAAAAGTTCTAGAAGTGCAAGCAAGCAAGCCAATTCGGATGACTCCGAAGAAGAGGAAAGCAACTCACTTGGTGACTCCGATGAAGATGTGTATGCAAGGAGATTCAGGAGGCACCATAGGCCTCATGACCGAAGTTACAATGATTTCAAGGTGGACATCCCTGAGTTTGAAGGTCAACTTGATCCGGACTTGTTCTTGGATTAGCTACAAATGGTTGAAAGAGTCTTTGAGTTCAAAGGCATCCTCGATGAAAGGAAGGTAAAACTTGTTGCTTTAAAGCTTAGAAAGTATGCTTCTATCTGGTGGTTAAATGTTGTGACTAACAGAGTTAGAAAGGGAAAAGGGAAGATAAGAACTTGGGAGAAAATGAAGTCCAAACTTAAGTCCAAGTTTCTACCTCCCCATTACTTGTAAGATACCTTCCTTAAACTCCACCACCTCAAACAAGGGTCTAAAAGTGTAGAAGAGTACACTAGAGAGTTTGAGCAACTACTTTTGAAGTGTGAATTGAAGGAGGATGAGCCTCAAACTTTGATTAGTTATTTGAGTGGCTTGAATAAAGAAATTCCTCATGTGGTTGAACTCTACCCTTACACTTCTTTGGATGAGCTTAGTGTCCTATCTCACAAAGTGGAGTTATAAAAGAAAGTGGAGTTATAAAAGAGAGCCAAGGGCAAGGGCATGGCTTCCAAGCCTAACCCACGACCTTACCCATTTCAAAAGCCCTCCTACAACCCTCCCGAATCTACCCCAAACACAAACCCGAGACCTTCTCCACCTAATGCCCCACAACCACCCTCAAAACAACCTTCAAATCCCATGGATAAGAAGAAGTGTTTTCATTGTTAAGGTCTTGGTCACTATGCATCCGAGCGTCCTAACAAAAGAGTGGTCACTTTGGCTCAAGCTTCTTGTGAGGAGCTAGAGGAGGACAATGATGAAGGAGAAAAGGAGCTTCTCATGACCAAAGCCCTTGAAGAAGTTAAAGAAGAAACCGATGAAGGAGAGACGGTTATGATAAGAAGAGCTTTGAGTGGCCTTACTTCCCAAAATGATTTGGAACAAAGGGAGAACATCTTCCACACCTAGTGTACCGTTAAGGGGAAGGTTTGCTCTCTCATCATAAGTGGAGGAAGTTGTGCCAATGTTGCTTCCAAGACTCCTGTGGAGAAGCTAAAGCTATCGATTTCACCACATCCAAGCCCTTACAGCATCCAATGCCTCAATCAAGATAAAGGCTTGCAAATCTCTTCTTAGTGTTTGCTTAGTTTTCTATTGGCAAGAGTTACAAGGATGAAATTTGGTGTGATATTGTGCCCATGGATGCTTGTCACGTCCTCTTGGGATGTCCATGGTTGTTTCATAGAAGTGTGGTGCATAATGGCCGCTTGAACACCTATACGTTCACCAAAGATCACAGGAAAATCACCCTCCCCCCTCTCAAACCCACCTCTTAAAGAAAGCCTTAGGACAATCCTAGCATGGATGTCTTCTTTACCGCCCTTCTCTATTCCCAACTCCATGAATATGATGATTTCAAAGAGTGCATTCTATTGGGCCATGAACCAGCCGAAGCTAAGGATTCTTCCCATCCTTTGCTTACCCCTCTTCTAAAAGCCTTTGAGCATGTCTTTGCAAGCGAGGTACCCCATAGCCTCCCTCCCAAAAGGTCCATCCAACACAAAATTGACCTTATTTCCGATGCCACGCTTCTTAAACAAGAATGCCTACCGTATGAACCTCCAAGAAACACCAGAGGTGCAAAGGCAAGTAGATAAGTTACTAGCTAAGGGGTTGATTCGTGAGAGCCTTAGCCCATGTACCGTGCCGCCCTTACTTGTCCCTAAGAAAGATGGGTCCATGAGGATGTGTGTGGATAGTAGAGCAATCAACAAGATTACTATCAAGTACTGCTATCCCATTCCAAGATTGGAAGATCTTCTTGATGAGCTATATGGAGCCACCATCTTCTCTAAGATTGATCTTAGAAATGCCCACTATCAAATTCAAATTTTTGAATGGGATGAGTGGAAGACGGCTTTCAAAACCAAAGGAGGACTTTATGTGTGGCTTGTTATGCCCTTTGGTTTGACAAATGCACCAAGCACCTTCATAAGGCTTGTGAACTAAGTTTTAAAGGCCCTTCTTGGCAAGTTTGTTGTTGCCTACTTTGATGACATATTGGCATATAGAAAGAGTAAAGAAGGGCATGCCAATCATCCACACTAGGTCTTGAGTATTCTATCTTAAAAAAAGCTCTATGGAAACTTGGAGAAATGTCACTTTTTCACCGCACAAATTATATTCTTAGGTTATGTTGTTCCGGCCAAAGTGATTCATGTTGATGAAAGTAAGATCAAAACTATCCGTGAGTGGCCCGTTCCTACATCAATCCAACAAGTTCGAAGCTTTCATGGTCTAGCCTCTTTCTATAGGAGGTTTGTGAGATATTTTAGCTCCATTATTACATCCATGACCGAGGTTCCCAAGGCCAAATGGTTTGAATAGACTAAACAAGCTCAAAAGGCCTTTGAGGAAATCAAGCTCAAGCTCACCAGTGCACTCGTTCTTGCCCTTCCAAGCCTCTCCAAAGTGTTTGAAATTGAATGTGATGCTTTAGGTGTGGGATAGGGGCGGTCCTATCTTAAGAGAAGAGGCCCATAGCTTTCTTTCGTGAAAAGCTCAATGATGCAAAGAGGAAGTACTCCACTTATGACAAGGAGTTCTATGCAATTGTGAGAGCGTTGGAGCGTTGGAGGCACTACTTAGTGGGAGGAGAGTTCATTCTCCATTCAGATCATGAAGCTCTTAAGTTCACACAAGGTCAATACAAGCTCAACCCAAGGCATGCCAAGTGGGTAGAGTACTTACAAGCTTTCCACTTTGTGATCCATCACAAGTCAGGCCAAATGAACAAGGGTGCGGATGCTTTGTCAAGGAGGTACCTTCTCCTCTCTACTTTGGAGACTAAAGTCCTTGGTTTTGAGAGTATCAAAGGGATGTATGCTTAAGATGAAGATTTCAAGGAGATCCTTGAAAAATGCTTGCAACATGCCTATGATCTCTTCCATCTTGAAGGTAGCTTCTTATTCAAAGGCACACAGTTATGCATTCCTAGAAGTGGCTTTCGGGAACTCCTCATTCAAGAGTTCTATGGTGGGGCTTTGGCTGGGCACTTTGGCATTAAGAAGACTTGTTCTATGCTCAAGGAACACGACTATTGGCCAACCATGTCCAAGGATGTAGAGCATTATATGAGAAGATTCTTTGGTTGCCAACGAGCCAAGAGTCACTAATGGCCCCAAGGCCTTTACACTCCTCTCCGTGTCCCTCAAGGCCCTTGGGAGGATGTGAGATTGGACTTCATCACAGGTTTCCCTAGGACTCAAAGGCACAAAGATTCAATCATGGTAGTGGTGGACTGATTCTCTAAAATGGCATACTTCATAGCATGCCATACCACCAATGACGCTTCCCTCATTTGAAACCTCTACTTCAAAGAAATAGTACGTCTTCATGGGATTCCAAGAAGCATGGTTTCAGATAGGGACACAAAGTCCCTAACTCATTTTTGGCTTACCATGTGGAGAAAGTTTGGTACTCACCTCAAGTTTAGCACTACATGCCACCCCCAAATCGACGGTCAAACTGAAGTGACTAATAGGACTTTGAGCACTTTGCTTAGAGTTATAGTCAAGAAGAGCATTAAAGGTGGGATGAGTTGCTCCCTCATGCAAAATTTGCCTTCAGCCGAGCTCTTAACAAGGCTACCTCTCTTTCCCCTTTCCGAGTGGTGTATGGCTACAACCCTCGAACTCCCTTGGACCTTTTTCTAATCCCTAATCCCAGCAAATTCAGTTGGGAGGCCGAGAAGAGAGCAAAAGAAATCCAAGAGTTACACACCAAGGTAAGGGAAAGGATTTAGAAATCTAATGAGCAAGCAAAGTAATGTGCTAACAAGCATAGACAAGATGCACAATTTCAGCCGAGAGACTTGGTTTGGATCCATTTGAGGAAAGAAAGATTTCCTAGCAAGCGCAGATCCACGCTTATGCCACGGTCGGATGGTCCATTTGAGGTTATTGAGAAGATTGGTTCTAATGCTTACAAGATCAACCTCCCAGGAGATTATGGAGTCTCGACCACCTTCAATGTGGCTGACCTTAGTCCCTACTATGACGAAGATGAGTAATTTCCAAGCTTGAGGTCAAACTCCAACCATTCCAGGGAGTAAGATGGGGACCATCCCTGGAACCACCTGAAGATCAACCAGCAAGCCTAGGGGACTCTACAAGCACCAAGGAGGTCAAGGAAGTTTATGCGTTGTTCTAATAAGTTGCCAACTAGCCCGTGCACCTTTTGCCCAGTTCAACCAGAATTTAGCTTGATTTTGTCAATCTTTTGAGCACGGATGTTGAAGGTATAACTGAGTACAAAGACCACCCTCTTTAAGTTTACGAAGTTTGATTTCCAATAAATCAAGTTGCAAGTCATTTGGAGGCCGTTTACCTAGTCAACCAGCCGCTTCTTTCAGATTGCGTAGAACTAGCGCTTATCCAGCACAGGGCAGAATCAAGGGGCTTAAGTGGAATAATTTAACTTCAACTTTTTTGTAAATTTACGGCATGAAAGATAAGATAAATGTTTATCAAATCACCAGTCTTAAAGGACCAGAAATCACCCCCTTGTGCTGCTATTAATCAGCTAAAAGGACAACAAAAATTGTATGGAAGACCGATTGTACTAGCCGTGTAAGAGAGTTGCATTTTGCCTTAATTTCTTGTACTTTTTGCTGCAAATTGACTTGTACTAGTGTAATTAGGATCTTTGAAGGCTTGACACCTCATTCTTGATTAGGCTTTAGTACTAATGAGGTGACCAAGTGAATGATTAAGTGTAAGTACTAAGGGGAGTGGGCTGATTTGATGCTCTCTCTTCCCTAGTGTACTAAGTGCCTTTGGCTGCATTTTAGGGCTTGGAATAGCCATTGGGTTGCCCTTTAAAACTAGCCAAAGAGTCTTTTGCTCCATAACTTTGAATGAATGAAAAGCTTAAGTTGTGAAAACTCTCTCTACCTCTCTCAAAATCCTAGTGTTGTATCTTGAGTGTGGCAACCTCAAGTGGGTCTCTAGGTCTTCTTGATTCAACCAAGAAGGTGATTAAGTTCTATAACTTAGTTGGACTAAGAAGATTACCCAAGTGTGAGAACCAAGGTGGGTCTTTAAATCACCCTTGCTAATCCACTTGCTTTCTATCCTTGTTCTCGTTCTTTCTTTGCTTCAGTCTCTTCCATACCCATATGCATTCTTGAATCCCTTTTGCAATCTCTTGCATTAGTAAGGCTAGAATACATCATTTGCATCCGTGGAAATCCCGTGATGAAATCCAAGCTAACATCCTCCCATGGGTCGTGTGGACCAGGAAGTGGAGAGTAAAGGCCTTGAGGCCGAAGGTGACTCTTGGCAAGTTAGCAAGTGGAGCACCTTCACACATAATGCTCTACATCCTTGGACATGCTTGGCTAATAGTAGTGCTCCTTGAGTAATGTAACAAGTCCTCTCTATGCCAAAATGCCCGGCCAAAGGTCCCCCATGGAGCTCTTGAATCAAGAGTTCTCTAAACCTACACTTTGGTATGCATAGCCTGTTTCCTTTGCAAAGAAAACACATGCTCTAAGTGAAACAATCTGTGAGCATGGCTAGTGCTTTTCTCATAGATTTCCTTGAAATCCTCATCTTGGGCATACATCCCCTTAACACACTCGAAACCAAGAACTTTGGATTCAAAGGTAGAGAGTAAGAGGTACCTTCTTGACAATGCATCTGTACCTGTGTTCATCTTCCCGGCCTCGTCATGGATCATGAAATGAAAGGATTGCAAGTATTCAATGCATTTTGCATTCTTTGAGTTGAGCTTGTGTTGAGCTTAAATGAACTTAAGTGCTTCATGATCCGAATAGAGAATGAACTCTCCTCCCACTAAGTAATGCCGCCAATGCTCCAAGGCTCTCACAATTGCATAGAAACTCTTTGTCATAAGTGGATCACTTCCTCTTTGCATCATTGAGTTTTTCACTAAAAAAAGCCATGGGTCTTTTCTCTTGAGACAAGATAGCCCTTATCACCACACTGGAAGCATCACATTCCACTTCAAAGACTTCGGAGAAGCTTGGACGTGCTAGACTAGGTGCACTAGTAAGCTCGAACTTGATTTCCTCAAAGGCCCTTTGAGCTTGTTCGATCCATTCAAACCATTTGGCCTAGAGAACTTTGGTCATGGGAGCAATAATGGTGCTACAATTCTTCACAAACCTCCTATAAAAAGAGTGATGCATATTCCCATATGCATCATTTTTATTTAAGGTCAACTTCCAAGAAGAAAAGTGTCAAACAAAAGCGTGCATGCGAATTCTCATATTTTCTCCTCCTCAAGTGTGATTTGAAAGAAGATGATGTACAAACATTGGTAAGATATTTGAATGGTCTTGATGAATCAATTGCTCATGTAATTGAGTTGCAACCCTATTCATCCCTAGATGACTTGAGTTCTCTAGCCTATAAGGTAGAGCAACAAAAGAAGACTAAGGAAAAGAGCATCTTTTCCAAGACTCCTTCCCGTCCTTTTTCTCAAGAACCACCTTACTTTCCCCCACAAATTCAAACCCCTTCACCCGCCAAAAGTGTCCCTCCCATCACCCCTCTACCTCCCACAAAAGTGCCCTCACGGCCAAAAGACCAAGTTCGGTGTTTCCGTTGTCAAGGTATGGGACATTTTGCATCTGACTGTCCTAACAAGAGGATTGTTTCCCTGGCTGAGTACCCAGCTTCTTTTGAGGAGCATGAACATGAAGAAGAGGAAAGCTTGTAAGAACAAGAAGAAGAGGTTATCATAGGCCCCGATGAAGGTGAGTTGCTTGTCATTAGGCGAGCATTGAGTGGATTTGCTACTCACGAAGGCTTGGAGCAAAGCGAGGCGATTTTCCACACAAGGTGCACTATTCAAGGGAAAGTTTGTACCCTCATCATCGATGGAGGTAGTTGTACAAATGTTGCATCCAAAACCATGGTGGACAAGCTCAAACTTGCGATTACACCCCATCCTAAGCCTTATAGCATCCAATGGCTAAATCAAGGCAAAGGTATATACATTTCTCATCAATGCCTCATTTCTCTTTCTATTGGAGACCACTATAAGGATGAGATATTGTGTGACATTCTTCCTATGGATGCAAGCCATATATTATTGGGTAGACCATGGATGTTTGATCGCCATGTAATTCATCATGGGCGCCTCAACACCTACTCCTTTATTAAGGATGAGAAGAAAATCACCTTGACCCCTATTCCATCGTGCCAAAGCCCAAGCCACAAAAGGACCGACAAGCCTTAACCCTCATTCATCCTTCCCAAACCCTTGCCCCTAAAGAAGATTTCTCACTTCCGCCTCTTCTCCTCACCAGGTATGACCCGTTTTATCATCCTCCCCTCACCCTCTTCTATATCTCTTTAGAGGTGATGCCCTGTGACCTCCTTCCCCAAAAGCTCCCATATTGTGAGCGTGACCCCTTTCTTGAGAGGCTTGCTAACCCTTCGAGTTTGAGGACAAACTCAAAGCCACCCAGGGAGTATGATGCATATTCCCATATGCATCATTTTTATTTAAGGTCAACTTCCAAGAAGAAAAGTGTCAAACAAGAGCGTGCATGGGAATTCTCATATTTTCTCTTATTATGTAAGTTCAAGGACTTTAGACACCATGAAGAAGTCAAGCAAGTGACAAAAATCTGGATAAAACTCATATTCATTCCGGAAGAATTGGTGCCCGACTCATCCCTGCGGAAGGTAATTTTTTTTGTGCTCATTTTTTGGACTAGCTCAAGTGGACCCACAACTTGAGGGGCCACATGGTTTTGAAGCTTAAGATGTCAGCTTTAAAATAAGCCCAATTTTATTTAATTTGGACGTCATTTGATTGGGCAAAGTAGCACTCAAAGGGAAGTTGTCCTGCTCCAGTCCAGTTCTGATATAGGTGTAATGTTCGGACCATAACTTTTGATCTACTTATCCAAAGTGAGCAAATGAGCCCATTCAGGAAAATAGATTTCCAGGGCTTTCCAACAAGCCCAGAATCACCTGATTTGGACGTGTGTGCTGAGAGTTATGCTCAGTTGAAGTGGAGGCTGCTGCAAGGATTAAATGCTGGGCAAATGAAGAGACTTTGGTTACATGACATCATGTGGATGACATCATGCACGACTTGGAGTGTTCTAGATGGATGTTTTCAGCTGATTGGAAGCCTAGAATATTCTTTGTAACCTCCCCCACCCCTTTATGTTGAGTCTTTTCCATTTTCCAAGCCTTTTCAATTTTCTAGTTTTAATTGCTAGGAGTTTTTAAGTCTTTTGGTTATCTTTGTTTAGCCTATAAATAGGTGGGTTATGTAGTTGCATTTAAATTGAGAGTTGTAAGCTTTTCCAAGAGTAGTACAAACACCTTGAGAGTGATTCTCATTTGCGCCCCAAAAAAAAAAATCCCTAGTTCTATATCTTGAATTTTGGCAAGTTCAAGTGGTGTTCTAGGTTCTCTTCCTTTTCCAATTGGAGTGATTCCTTGGTGAAGACAAGAGAATTTGCCCAAGATCAAGTCCTTGAGTGGCTCCGTGAAGGATTATCTCAAGTGCAAGGTCTTGTTTATCCCTTTGTCCTCTTTTGTTATTATTCTTCGATCCATCTCAATCTATCTTCCATATTCACTTTTCTTTGGTTTGATTCTTGTTTGGAATTTGTTTGAGTTTGATTTGGTTCACTTACCACTCACATATACATCAAAGAGGCTAGACCATGAAAACTTCAAACCTGTTGAATTGAGGTGGGAACGGGCCACTCACAGGTGGCCTTGATTTTGCTTTCATCAATATGAATTCCTTGGGCCGAGATAACATATCCTAAGAAGATGATTTGGGAGGAGAAAAAGTGACATTTCTCCAAGTTTCCATAAAGCTTTTCTTGAGTTAGAATACTTAAGACTTAGTGTTGGTGTTCAGTATGCTCTGCTTTACTCTTGCTATACATCAATGTATCATCAAAGTAGACAACAATAAACTTGCTAATGAGGAACTTTAGAACTTGGTTCATAAGCCTTATGAAAGTGCCTGGTGCATTTGTCAAACCAAAGGGCATAACAAGCCACTCATAAAGTCCTCCTTTGATCTTGAAACCCATCTTTCACTCATCCCTTCAAAGATCCTTATTTGATAATAGCCACTTCTAAGATCAATCTTAGAAAAGATGGTTGCCCCATGTAGCTCATGAAGAAGATCTTCCAATCTTGCAATAGGATAGTGATACTTAATGGTAATCTTATTGATTGCTCTTCTATGCACACACATCCTCATAGACCTATCTTTCTTAAGCAAGGCCGGCATGGCACAAGGGCTAAGGCTCTCACGGATCAAGCCCTTAGCTAGTAGCTCATCTACTTGCCTTTGTACTTCTTGTGTTTCTTAAAGGTTCATACGGTAGGCTAGCTTGTTTGGAAGGGTAGCACCGAAAATGAAGCCAATCTTATGTTGTATGGATCTTTTGGGAGGGAGGCCGTGGGTTCTTCCCATCCTTTGCTTGTCCCCCTCCTAAATCCCTTTAAACATGTCTTCCCAAGTAAAATCCACTCTTTAAATTCATCATACTCATGGAGCTGGGAATGGAGGAGGGTAGTAAGGAAGACATCCATGCTAGGAGTGCCTTAGGGCTTTCTTTGAGAGCTAGGCTTGAGAGGGGTAAGGGTGATTTTCTTGTGATCTTTGGTGAAGGTGTGCGTGTTCAAACGGCCATCATGCATTACACTTCTATCAAAGAGCTATAGACGTCCCAAGGGGATGTGACAAGCATCTATAGGCACAATATCACACTAAATCTCGTCCTTGTAGTTCTTTCCAATAGATAAAGTAAGCAAACACTGAGAAGAGATTTGCAAGCCTTTACCTTGATTGAGCCATTAGATGGTGTAAGGGCTTGGGTGTGGTGAGACCGAGAGCTTTAGCTTCTTCACAAGAGTCTTGGAAGAAACATTGGCACACCTTTTCCCATCTATAATGATAGAACAAACCTTCCCCTTCACGATACACCGGGTGTGGAAGACGTTTTCCCTTTGTTCCAAGCCATTTTGGGAAGGAAGACCACTCAAAACTCGTCTAATCATGAGCATTTCTCCTTCATCGAGTCCCTCTTCAACTTCTTCAAGGGTTTCGGTCATGAGAAGGTCCTTCTCTCATTCCTCATTTTCTTCCTCTAGCTCCTCAGAAGAAGCTTGGTATTCAGCCAAAGTGACCACTCTTTTATTGAGGCATTCAGATGCATAGTGTCCTAGGCATTGGCAACGAAAACACCTTTTATTGTCCACGGGTCTAGGGGGCTGTTTTGAGGGGGTTTAGGGGGCATTGGGTGGAGAGGGTCTCGGATTTATGTTTAGGACAGTTTTGGGAGGGTTATAGGATGGCCTTTGGAGTAGATAAGGCCGTGGGTTAGGCTTAGAAACCATGCCCTTGCCTTTAATTCTCTTTTGAAACTCCACTTTGTGAGCTAAGACATTAAGCTCATCCAAAGATGTGTAAGGGTGGAGTTCAACCACATAAGCAATCTCCTCATTTAAACCACTCAAGTACCTAATCAAAGTTTGATGCTCATCCTCCATCAAACCACACTTCAAGAGTAATTGTTCAAAGTCTCTTGTGTACTCTTCTATACTCTTAGACTCTTGTTTGAGGTGGTGGAGTTTAAGGAAGTTGTCTTGTACGTAATGGAGTGGAAAAACTTGGACTTGAGTTTGGACTTCATTTTCTTCCAAGTTCTTATCTTCTCTTTTCCTTTCCTAACTCTCTCAGTCATAACATTTGACATCCAAATAGAAGCATACTTTCTAAGCTTTAAAGTAACAAGTTTTACCTTCTTTCCCTCGGGGATGACTTTGAACTCAAAGACTCTTTAAACTATTTAAAGCCAATCTAAGAACACGTCTAGATCAAGTTGGCCTTCAAACTTGGGGATATCCATTTTGAAGTCATTGTAACTTCGATCATGAGTTCTATGGTGCCTCCTTGATCTCCTTGTATACACATCCTCATCAGAATCACCAAGTGAGTTGCTTTCTTCCTCCTCGGAGTCATCCAGATCGGCGTGCTTGCTTGTACTTCTAGAACTCCTCAAGTTTCTCCTCTTCTCTTTTAACATTTGGCCAAGTTGTGATTGTAGATACTTGACTTGTGGTTCTAATTCGGCCTTCCCTCTCAAGACTTGTTCGGCAACATGCGCGGGAGTAAGGCTAGAAGATATGTTGGCTTTTGAGTAAAGAGTATGTTGTTTTGGATGGAAAGTGGAAGGCACCGAAGGCCTCAATGGCACGGTCAGGGCATACCCAATTGTTGGCACTAAAATGGGAGTGCTAGAATGAGGCATGGTCGTGTCCCTTAGGCACAGCGTCGCCATGCTAAAATTCTGCCTAGGCACGGTTGGTGTTTGTCACAGGAGTGTATTTGGGGTGGATTTAGGGCTTGTGTTTGGAATGTGTTTGGGGTTGGAAGCTCAGCCAAGAGGGTAGCCTAAGTTTTGATACCACTTGATGTATTCTAGCCTCAATATTGCAAGAATTTGCAAAGGGAAATAAAGAATGTTGATGGGTAGGGTGGAGGGAGATAGAATCAAAGGTAACAAGAACAAGGATAGAACACAAGTGGGCTAGCAAGGGTGATTCGAATACCCACTTTGGTTCACACAAACTTGGGTAATCTTCTTAGTTCAAATAAGTTACAAAACTTAATCACCATCTTCGTTGAATCAAGAAGACCAAGAGACGCACTTGAGGTTGCCACACTCAAGATACAACACTAGGATTTCAAGACAGGTAGAGAGAGTTTTCTAAACTCAAGCTTTTCATTCATTTAAAGTTCTGATACCAAAGGGAAGTGGCTGGCTTATAAAGAAGCAAAATTAGCCAATTCAAAGTTCAAAACTCAGCTAAGGGGACCAAAGGTACAAAGGGGGAGTGAGGAAGGGTTAATTCAGCATCCTCAAGTACAAAGCAAGTCTAATCCACCTTTGGCCACCTCGTTAGGACCAATCATGCTCCCGAATGAGCTGTCAAGCGTTCTAGGAAGCCTAATTACATCAGTACAAGTCAACTTGCAGCAAAAGTACAAGAGAAACCTAAGAAAAATAACCATTGCACTGGCTAGTGTATAACCGAGTAAAGGGGATTTTTGTTATCCTTTTGGCTGGAGAAAAGCAGCACAAGGGGGTGCTTTGTGGACCCTTTGGGTACTTGATTTGATAAATATTTATGTCTTCTTTCATGCCCTAAAGTTTCAAAAGAATGGACTTTAGTAAGTCATCTTAATTCCCCTTGAATCTACCCTTTGCCCGTTTGCCGCCAGAACTGCACTATCTGAAAGATCTTGCTGGTTGACTTAGCAAACGACCTCCAAATGCCTCAAAAATTAATTTATTTGAAAGCTAACATCTTAAAATTAAGGGGGTGGTTGAGGCAGTCAATCATCCCCTCAGTAGCTGATCCCAAAAGACAGACAAAACCGGCTAATTTTCAGTTGAACTGGATAGGTTGGTATTAGCCTGATTTAGGGTGTTTCTAACCAGGGCCTGAATTTCCTTGACTTCCTTGGTGTTGTTGGGCTCTTCTAAGCTTGAGGGGGAGAGGTTAGAGGGTTCACTGAGGTGGTCCTATCACCTTTAGTCTTTCAAATGCACCTAGCACATTCATGAGATTAATAAATCAAGTTTTCAGGCCGTACATAGGCATGTTTGTGGTGGTTTACTTTGATGATATCCTAATCTATTCAAAGGATGAGCATGAACATCAAGACCATTTAACTCAAGTTATGCTTGTTCTGGAGCGTGAGAGACTCCTTGGTAACCTTAAGAAATCTGCCTTTTTCACTCCAGAGGTACCATTCTTGGGTTACATTGTCACTGGTGATGGAATTAAGGAAGATGAAAGTAAGATTGAAGCTATTTGGTTATGGCCTACTCTTAACATAATCCATGATGTTTGAGCTTTTCATGGGTTAGCTTCTTTTTACAGGAGGTTTATTCGAAGTTTTAGCATAATTATGGCCCCCATGACAAATGTTATCAAAGGTACATCCTTCCATTAGACACCAAATGCTTAATCTGCCTTTGAAGAGGTCAACAGAAGACTTACTCAAGCACCAGTCCTTTCTTTGTTGTGCTTTAATAAGATCTTTGAAGTTGAATGTAATGCCTCTGGAGTTGGTATAGGTGGTCTTCTTACTCAAGAAGGTAAGCCATTAGCCTTCTTTAGTGAGAAAATATATGATTCAAGAAGAAAGTACTCCACCTATGATAAGGAGTTCTATGCAATCGTAAAATGTTTAGAGCATTAGAGTCACTATTTGATTGCAAGTGAGTTTATTCTCTATTATGACCATAAAGCTTTGAAGTATATTGAAGGCTAACACAAGTTAAACTCACGTCATGCTAAGTGGGTTAAGTTTCTCCAGTTATTTCATTTCACAATCAACCATAAATCTGGAAAGCTTAACCAAGGTGCTGACGCTCTATCACGGAGGTATCCACTTTTGTTTCAATTAGATGCTTGTGTATTTGGTTTTGAGCATCTAAAAGCTTTATATGCTAAAGATGAAGACTTTGGGGAGTTGTTTGCTAAATGTTCAAAACACCCCAAAGGTGATTTCCTTATTCAAGAAGGGTTTCTTTTTAAGGGTACATAGCTATGTGTACCAAGGTGTAGCACAAGAGAGCTCTTAATCAGGGAAGTTCATGGAGGTTCTCTAGCTGGTCACTATGATGAAAATAGGACACTCATCATTCTAAGGGAGCACTACTACTGGCCAGGTATGGAGAAAAATGCACAGGACATTTTGAAGAGGTGTGGGACTTGTCAAGTGGTCAAAAGTCACCCCTTACCCCATGGCCTATACACACCTTTGCCCATTCGTACTACTCCTTGGGTTGATGTTAGTGTGGATTTCATTCTTGGACTGCCTAAAACCTAAAGGAACAAAGATTCAATTTTTGTTGTGGTAGATAGGTTCTTAAAATGTCCCATTTCATTCCATGCACCAAAACTAATGATGCTACACATATTGTTGAGTTGTATTTCAGGGAGGTGGCTAGATTACATGGTACACCTAGATCAATTGTTTCTGATCAGGATACTAAGTTCCTTAGCCATTTTTAGATTACTTTGTGGAGGAAATTATGTACCAAACTCAAGTGTAGTACCACTTACCATCCATAAGCTATTAGGAAAACTGAGATTACAAATCGAACCGTAGGAACACTTCTAAGAGCTTTGATTAAACCTCATGCCAAAGCTTAGGATTTGCTTTTAACCCATGCAGAATTTGCTTACAACCGGGCTCATAGTAAGGCCACTGGTCTATCACCATTTAAGGTGGTCTATAGGATTGATCCTATTAGCCCACTTTATCTTACTCCACGGCCTCTAGATTAAAAGCCAAGTGCGGATGCAGCAGCAAGGGTAGAAGAAATCCAGAAGATACATGAGTTGGTGAGGAGGAAAATAGAGAACACCAATACATCCTATCAAGCTCAAGCTAACAAACACAAGAAAAAGGTGGTATTTTAACCTAGAGACCTTGTGTGGATACACTTAAGAAAAGAGAGATTTCCTTGAAAAAGGGAGAACGAGCTCATGCTAAGGGCTGATGGTCCATTTAAGGTACTTGAAAAGATTAATGGCAATGCTTATAAGGTTGATTTGCCAGGGGACTATGGAGTTTCAGCTACATTCAATGTGGCTGACTTGAGTGTGTACCAAGCCGATGATCATCTTGAAGATTTGAGGATCAAATGTCTTCAACAAGGGGAGGATGATGGAGTCCCCTTTAGGCAATACATGGAAGAGGGTCCTAAGAGTTCAACAAGGTCCATAGCAAGTTCCAAAGTCTAAGCTATGGCTCAAATTTTGGAGAAGAGCCAAATAGTTGTGACCGGGTTAAGCAACCAGAAATTACCCGATTTTGTTCATCTGATTTCTTATGCTACATTATGGCTTTAGGTTGATATTTTTACATTACTAGGATCGTTAAGATGTTAGCTTTTAGGTCTAAGCATTCAAAGTCAATCCTGCATAGTTAAAGTCAAGGGATGGAGGCATTTTGTTCAACCTGCCAGTTTTGGTCCAAAACTGCACGGTAAAATATTTTAGTATAAAGCTCCTACTTAAACATGATTTAACCTTGATTTCTTTATAGGGAGGTTTGTACACGCCCTAAGGATTCCCCCCATGGCCTAAAATTAAAATCATGCTCACTTTTGATTGGTGGAAACAAGGACACAATACCGGGCTAAAAACTGTTTTCGAGAACCCAGTAAGCTGCTGCGTGTTTTTCCTTCTCAAGTGGGTTTGATCAGCTTCTCCTCTACTTGCTTGCTTCAATCACAAGTCTAGCAACTAGGAACATCATCATTTGCTACTTTGAAGCCTTGAGAAGAGCTTAACCAATGAAAGCAAAAAAGGAAGAATTCTCACCTTGCATTCTGATTGGCCAGCTAGAAAGGAAGCAAGCTTTATGACTGCTTTTGTCCACTTCCTTGCTAGTAAACTGATGTATTAGCTTAATTAAGGTGTACTAAAGTTAAGTACATCATTTGTTTTGCTTTCCTTAATATTCTAGTTGTAATTAGTTTAGTTAAGCAAGCATGTAATCTAGTTTAGCCTTAAGCGCATAGGTTAGCTGGTTTAAGTCGTTTCCTTTCTCCGGAGGAAACCTCATTCTAGCTTGTTTGCTGCTTGGTTCCTTGCTTGGTTGTGTATTAATGCTTTGCTAAGCCATATTTTAGAATCAGACTTTGTTATTGAATGAAAACTAGAATTAAGAGCACCTTGCTTTCCTTACCCTAAATACTTCACTTGCTTCTCCTTAATTTGGTTGATTAAGGTGGTGATCAAGTAAGTCCTAAACCTTGATTAAGTGGTGTTTCTGTATCTTAATCACAGTTTAGGGACCCTAAACTCAAGTTTAGTGGTGTTTTTATCTCTAAAAAAAGTTTAGTCTATCCTCTTTTAAACATTCATACACAGATTGACTTAGATCTTAGCTTGAATTCAGATTGCTTTGCTTTCAGCTTTGAATTCAGGTTTGAGTGTTTGTGTTTTCCTTCCAAGATACATCAGCATGATTTGGATTGCCACATATGGTTAGAAAGCCCTAGATGTATTCTAACTCCTTCAAGTGGAATCACACATTTATTACTTCATTTGATGGTCCAAACCCTCAGAAAACTTAGACTGGTTAAAACCGGGTTCCAGCCTGCACTTTTTGCAAAAATGACCTAGTTCTCCTATTTTTACATGACTTAAGCCTAAATCTTTTTGCATGCCCCAAAACATAAGATATTAAGGAACCAATATCAAAAAATATCAAAGTCAAACTTCAAGGAGGCCCAAGCAATTAAGGACACAAAACCGAGTAAATTCTGGTTCAACCATGCAGTCTGGATAGTTTGGATGTAATGGCTGATTTGGATGAGAAAATGAAGTCCAAATGACTTTGAACTTGCTTTATTGGAAAGCTGACTTCCTGAACTTCAATTTCATTGCAAAATGTTAAAGTTAGATCTCATGCAAGTCAAAGTCATAAAGGACATAAAACTGGGCCGGTATTCTAATTTGGACCCGGAACCTACTGTTTGTGTTCCTTAGCAAAATAGAGGTCTTTTCTTGGACTTTAGCTAGTGAATGTGATTTATAGGCTTATTTGAATGCCTTAAACATACTTCCTTGAGAGATCTCCATCATCCTCCCCTTATTGAAGAGAGTTTGCCCTCAAATTTGCTAGATAATCACTGTCCAAGTGGGAACTTAACTCCGCTAGGCTGAAATATAACTAACCACTCAAATAAGTCTTTTTTGGTCTTAAAAGCTGTTTCCCTTAAGTCAGCCTTGGAAAGCACCTTTAAATCTTGTAGTTCATCTAAAAAAGTGGCTAAACTGTTTATGGAGTGGGGTGGCTACTGGATGATTTGGAGGTGGACATTTAAACTGATCTTGAACAGCAAGCAATGGTTCACTATAAGTAAGAAAAAGGTTTACATGCTCATAGTTCTGTGGTGGTTTGTTTTCATAGAGCTCAAAGGGAGATAAAGGTACTGAGGTGAGCTTTGTTTCTCCATCTAGGATCAACAAACATACCTTATCCTGACCCGTACATCTAGGATAGAAGGTGCTCTTTCCTTTTTCATCTTCATCTCCTTGAAAACCACTTGAAACTCTCTTGAAAGGAAGCATTTCTCCCTCTTCAGCTCTTACCTTAACTTCTTCTTGGTTCTCCTATTGATCGTTCATCAAATAAGCCTTCTTTTCTTCCTGATTCCCTTCCTCCTTTGCTGCTTCCTATTCGGCCAAGGAAATGATTTCCCCGTTGGGATAGTCCGAGGCTGTGTGACCAAGGCCTTGGCACCTAAAACACCTCCTAGGGTTTAAAGGGTTGGGGTTAGGTCTAGTTTGATGGGCTAGGCTTTTTTATGGAGTTTAGTTTTTTTATGGGGTGGAAGGAGCTAAGAGCGTGGGTTTAGGGGGTGGAAATGAGCTACCCTTGTTAAAAGAGACGTCCATACATAAGGACCTTGAGTCATTTTTTTCAGGAAGCAGAGAAACATGTTTGAGCATGTAGGCGGGTGGCCAAAAGGCACCCATCAACTTACTTCTCGTCTTCTTCCAAGTTCTTACCTTTTCTTTTTCTTTCTTTCTTCTTTTAATCTTGTAATTTTGCCACCATTGAAATGCACAACCTCTTAATTTTGAAATAACCACTTTGAGCTTCTCTTCATCATTAAGGTTGCAACAAATAAAGACTCGTTACACCCTACAAATCTAGTATTTAAATTCATCCTTTTTGCTATGAAATCTTAGGATTGCAAGGCTGGCGTACTTAAAATCAATTAAGGCCAGCTTGTTCTTCAAGCTCTTAAATGAAGGCATGATGGACAAATTCTATAGGTTCCTTGTGGATTGATTTTGTATGTGGGGCAGTAGGTTGTGTTTGAGATGGAGTGAGGTGTGTCGGGTTGGATTTAAGGCCAAGATGATACTTAGCTTTGATACCAAACATGATGTAAAGCTCAATAGAATAAACTCACACTCAAGGGATTGCAAAGAACAAGCTAAGAACTCACGACACTCAACTTGAACTTAATGGAATCCGAAACTGAAAATGGAGTAAAGGATAGTTCTAAACCTGAAACTTGGATATAGAAACACCACCAAGCTCAAGCATAGGGGCCTTAAACTGCGATTAAGATACAGACACACCACCTAATCAAAGTTTAAGACTCACTTGATCACCACATAACCTGGCCTAGACTAGGATAAGCAAGTAAGAATTCAAGACACGAAAGAGAGCAGTGCTCTCAGTTCACTTTCAATTTTGAAAGATAACAAGCTGAGTACAAAATAAGGTCCCTAAAGGTCCCAATATGGATGTTCAAGGGCTGCCTAGGAAAGGTTAAGAGGTTTCTTCAAAGTTAGGAAACCTCTAACCTAGCATAATCTAGCCTAATTTAGCTTAGCCAAATCGATTTTAACAAAACATGATTTAATCAAGCTAATTACAACTTTAGGCATCAAAATAAGCTAGATTACACTAATTACATTCGACCTAAGTAAGTAAGTAAGTAAGCAAGCTGCTCCTAACCAATGGGGAGAGAGAAAATGGCTACTGAAGTTTGCACTTTATGACTAACCAATGGGGATGTTTCTGCCTTTCCTTCCTTATTTCTCATTAGTTTTTTAATTGGTTACTCCATGATTGTGTCCAAGACTCTTTTAACAGCCTAATCGTGCTGCTAAGACTTGATTGGATGGCTGGAAAGACATCAACCACCAAATGCACCAATTAGGTGCAACCGCACATAAATAGGCAGATTGCAGGCTCTACGTGGACGTCACATATCCCATGTCAAACATGGGCATGATTTGGATTTCCACATATGTTGGAAAGCCTTGGATGTATCCTAACTCCTTCAAGTGGAATCACACATTTATGACTTCATTTGATGGTCGAAACCCTTAGAAAACTCAGACTGGTCAAAACCAAGTTCTAGCCTGCACTGTTTGCAAAAATGACCTCGTTCTCTTATTTTAACATGACTTGACCCAAGTCTTTTTACATGCCTTAAAAGGTAAGATTCTAAGGAACCAAAATATCAAAAAATATCAAGCTTAAACCCTAAGCAGGCCTAAGTAAGTAAGGACATAAAACTAGGTGCATTCTGGTTCAACCGGGCAGTCTGAATAGTTTGGATTTAATGGCTGATTTGGGTGGGTAAATGAAGTCCAAATGACTTGCAACTTGCTTTATTAGAAAATTGACTTAAAAAATTTAATTTCATGGTAAAATATTGAAGTTAGATCTCATGAAAGTCAAAGTAATAAAGGACACAAACTAGGCTTGTATTCTAATTTGAACTCAGAACCTACTATTTGTGTTCCTTAGTAAAACAAAGGCCTTTTCTTGGACTTTGGCTGCTGAATGTGACTTATCTAAGCTTATTGGAATGCCTTAAACATACATCCTTGAGGGATCTCCATCATTAGGGGAAGAAAATGAGCCTTAAGCTTGGATTTTGTGTTCTTGCATATTTCGATCTTGGACTTCCTCTCTCTAACCCGTTTAGCACACAGGTTGGTCCACCATAGTGAGGCATATTTTTTGAGACCTTCTTATCTTCAGGAACATCTTATACTCAAACACACGCTCAATAGGATGTAACTAATTAAGAATTCCTCAGCATCGAGCTTACCTTCATACTCTGGGACTTCAACCTTGAAATCATTGGTATTAGCTTGAAACCTTGGTTCTGGTCTAGCCATTCTTAAAGGTTCATCCTTACTAGATGAATCCACATTATGGCTAAAAACTTGCTCTTGCCTCCTAGGATCATATTGGAGAGGCTCTTCATTTGCTTTCAGCTGTTGCTTTAAAACGGCTACAAGTTGCTTCCGCAGACAGTCATTCTGAGCTTGGAGTTCTTAGTCACGTTGAATACCTTCATTGAGTTTTCTCATTAATAACTCATTTTGGGCTGAAAGTGTTTGACAATTCTTCAAAACTGCATCAAATTTCTCTTCAAAACCTATACTAGTACTCATGGTGTATTCGGATGTGTGTTTTAGCTAAAACAAGGGATGTGTTTGGAAATGGCTGGAATTAATTCTTGAAGTAGAGGGACATATCAGGCCAAGGAGAAAGCTAAGCTCTGATGCCAAATATGATGTATCAGTGGGGGAGAATCACAAGTACTCAAAACTGATTGCAAATGCAAGGATAAGCAAACTGAAATCAAGGTTGAGTTTAAGTGAATCCACAAATGAATTAAGGGTTATTGATAATCTAAACTCTCACTTAGATACAGAAACATCACTAAGGTAGAGTTTAGGGCCCCTAACCTTAATTAGGATATTGAAACACCACTTTTTTAATAGAGTTAAGACTTTATTTGATCATCACCTTAACTGGCCTAGTTAGGGATAAGCAAGCGAAGTGTTTGAGGAATGAAAGGAGCAAAGCTCTCAATTCGCTTTCAAAGTTGTATATTCAAAGTTGAGTACAAAATGAGCCTTCTAAAGGCCTTAAATAAATGTTCTAAGGTAGCTAGAGGGCTTAGGAGGTTTCCTTCATAAGGAGGAAGCCTTTAACTTAACTTAATCAAGCTTTAAACTTAGCTTAGCAAACCGGTTATAATAAAGCATGATTAAACTAAGCTAATTAAAACTTTATACATCAGAATAAGCTAAATTACACTAATTATAATTAGCCTAGGCAAGCAAACAAGTGAACAAGCAAAGAAGAAGCTCCCCTTATGTGAGGGAAAAAGCAAAAAGTGGTTTGTCTCCTTTGCACTTTACGGCTGGCTAATGGGAGCAAAGCTACCTTTCGTCACTTGTTTTTCATTAGTTCCCTTTGGGGCTAAGCAGAAAGCTTCATGATTATGTCTAAACCCCTTTAAGCAAGCTAAGCAAGCTGTTTATGCATGACTTGACCCTTAGATTGCTGAGAACTCTCCACAACACCAACTAGCAAGACTGGGTAGTTTTCTAACTGGTTTTAGATGCCACATTTTGCATGCAAACAGAGGGGATGACCTAGATTTCTTTACATGGGAGAAAACCTTAAGATGTCTTCTAACTCCTTCAGTTGGAAATTCAACTTTTTGACTAGATTTGCTACCTCAACTCCTTAGAAACTTCAGACTGCTCAAAGCCCCTCCAGTCTGCACAGTTTATAAAAACAGCCTGGTTCTCCTATTCTTACACAACTTAACCAAATTTTTTTGCATGCGCTAAGAGAAAAGATCTTAAAGAACCAAAATATCAAAATATCAAACTTATAAGTTAAGGAGGCCCCAGTAATTAAGCACACAAAATCGGGTACGTTATGGTTCCACTGAGCAGTTTGGATAGTTTGGATTAAAAGGATGATTTGAATGGGCAAATGAAGTCCAAATGAGCTGAAACTTATTTTGTTGGAAAGCTAACTTCTTGAACTTCAAATCCATTGTAAACTATTAGACTTAAACCTCAAAGAGGCCTAAGTAATTAAGCTCTCAAAAACTAGGTTTGCTACAGGAATTAACCCATGACCTACTGTTTTGCTTCTTTAACAAAATGTGGATGATTAATGTACCTAGCCTTACTGACTCAGATGGCCAAAAACTCAAATGCTAACTAATAGATCAATCAAAGGGGGGAGAGTTGGATAATCAAGTGAGTAGCCAGGTGATACAGAAACAATTCACCTGATACTCACTTGGGCAGCCACCTTAGAACTTCCTGGATATAGAATCACCACCAAAAAGTGCTAAAAATTATCTAGTGTATCACCACTTGAGTTGCCAACTCGAGATAGTACCATTAGGGATCTAGAGAGAAAACTAAGAATAACTGAAGTTTCTGGTTCAGTAAGGCATAATTTGAATACAAACACGAGGAGTGGAGCCTATATATAACTCCCTCTCTTACAATTACAATGGCTAGCTAAGAAAACACAAGGTACATATGCCAATTACATTAGCCTAGAACAAAACAACTTGATTAGAGCTAAAACCAGTAGAAGGGTGACACCTAAAGGGGCTTTCCAACTAATGAAATAAGGTGTCAAGCCCCTTAGCACAAATGGCCGAGTTTAAGCTCCCAAAACTTACCAAAATGAGGTGGATTGAGCGACTTGTAGCATGATTAGAAGGGTAATGATAGCGGTTGGCTGCCAAATACACTACCCGGGTAAAAGAATGTTTCGTGCCAAACTTCTGGTTATTAAAAGCAAGCTATGGGGGTGCTACTTACTAGCTTTAAGTAGCTTTCTTGATAAATATTTAGACACCCTTTTTGACCCTGAAAGCACTTGAGGGATGCATGCCAAAAAGGATTCAAATTTTCCCTCCAAAACTGGGTTGTGTTGTATTACAGTCCAGGCTGCATTTTCAAGGCTTTGCTTTTGGTTGCCCGGCCTTTTGACCTCCAAAAGGGTTGAAACTTGATTTATTCCCCTGAAAATAAGCCAAGCTGAAGGTGTTAGGGTTGAAAGAACCCCTAGATACTCATGATCATTACTGATCATGGTCACAAACTGAGGCCAGAAACTGGATGTGTGATCAGTGCTCAGGGATGCATTCAGTAAATGTTCTCTTGCTACTGCCAGAGCCTCCTTAATCTCATCTAGACTTGGGCTTACTCCCTGGACCTAATTATGCACACTGGAATCCTTGTTAACTGGATCTCCATCAGCTCTCCTTCTTCAAAAGAGTTTGCCCTCAAACTGGGCAACTCATCATTCTCTTCATGATAACAGATAAGTAGTGCTAAATTTAAGGCATGTTCCCATCTATATAGAGTGAGCCAGAAATGACTCAAAAATTTGGTATCCCTATCAAAAACCATGCTTCTAGGAATTCCATGCAGTCTTACAACCTCTCTGAAGTATAAATCAACTACCCCGGATGCATCATAGGTAGTGTGATAGGGAATGAAATGTGTCATCTTGGAAAATCTATCAACTACTACCATGATAGAATCCTTACTTCTCTGAGTCCTTGGTAGGCCAGTTATGAAATGCAGACTGATGTCCTCCCAAGGGCCTTGAGGTACTGGAAGAGGGGAGTAAAGTCCTTGAGGTAGGACAAGACTCTCGGCTGGCTGGCAAATAGAGCATCTTTTGATAAAGTGCTTAACATCTTTGGCCATCTTAGGTCAATAATAGTGCTCCTAAAGCATAGCATTGGTCTTATTAGCTCCAAATTGTCCAGCCAAAGCCCCCCATAGATGTCCTAGATTAGTAGCTCCCTAAGGCCATAGTTAGGTACACATAACCTACATCCTTTAAAAAGGAATCCATTATCAAGGTGAAATGGCCCCTGAGGTGTTGAGAGCATTTTGCAAGCAGCTTCTGGAAGTCTTCATCTGCCTTGTATAGCTCCTTGATTATCTCAAAACCAAGAACTTTGGATCCTAGGGCAGACAGCAGCAAGTATCTTCTAGAAAGGGCATCAGCACCCTTGTTCAAGTTCCCTAACTTATGATGAATCATGATGTAGAAAGACTGCAAGTACTCAACCTATTTTGTATGCCTAGGGTTAAGTTTATGTTGTCCTCGAATAATTTTGAGGGCTTTATGGTTAGAGTGTATGATAAATTCTCCACCAACCTAGTAATGCCTCCAGTGTTCTAGTGCCCTAATGATGGTATATAACTCTTTATCATAGGTAAAGTATTTCCTCCTTATATCACTCAGTTTTTCACTGAAGTAAGCCATAGGTCTTCCCTCTTGAGTGAGCATGACTCCTATCCCAACCCAGAGGCATCAAACTCTACCTCAAAAACCTTGGTAAAATCTGGTAATACAAGAATGGGGCTACTAGTAAGCTTCTCTTTGATAGTCTCAAAGGCCTTCTGTGCAGATTTAGTCCACTCAAATTTCTTACCTTTGAGAACTGCAGTGACTGTAGCCATTAAGGAGCTGAAGTTCCTCACAAATCTTCTGTAAAATGAAGCCAAACCATGAAAGCTCCTAACTTGCTAAATGGAGGTGGGCACAAGCAATTCCTTAATAGCCTTAATCTTCTGTTCATCAACCTGAATGCCATGAACTGATATAACATAGCCCAGAAACATGACTTGAGGAGTGAAGAAATGACATTTCTCTAGATTGCCATAGAGTTCCTCATGGGCTAGAATCTGAAGTACTTGATGTAAATGATAAGCATGATCTTCTTTATTCTGGCTGTGTACCAAAATGCCATCAAAGTACATAACCACACACTTTCCTATCAAGGGTTTGTGCACTACATTCATCAGTCTCATGAAAGTGCTAGGGGTATTGGTCAAGCCAAAGGGCATCACCAACCATTCATACAACCCTCCCTTGGCTTGAAGGCTGTTTTCCACTCATCCCCTTCATAGATCCTAATATGATAGTATCCACTTTTCATATCAATCTCAGAGAATATAGTAGACCCATGGAGTTCATTAAGAATGTCCTCTAATCTGGGGATGGGCTACCTATACTTGATGGTGATCTTGTTTATGGCCCTGCTGTCTACACACATTCTCATACTGCCATCTTTCTTAGGCATTAGTAGGGCTGGGACTGCACACGGACTCAAGCTTCCCCTAATCATACCCTTAGCTAGCAAATCATCAACCTGCCTTTGGATTTCATTGGTCTTGTGGGCTTATTCTGTATGCAGGTTTGTTGGGTAAAACAAACCCAGGGATAAGATCAATTTTATGTTGGACTGACCTTTTGGGAGTTAATCTTGGGGGTATTTTAGAGGGAAACACTTGTTTATATTCAAGCAGTACGGGTTACAGGAGGGGGTGGACAGTTAGTAGGAAAGGAGTTGGTTCAAGGTTCAACAGAATCAAGTCTTGTGCTGACTGAAATTCATGTTGTTGGGACCTGAGTAAAGTGATGAGAAAGATATCAAGATGGGGGGTGTCTTTGGGCTTCTGGATTTAATAAGGTTTAAGGGTAGTGAGGGTAATCTTCTTATGGTCCTTGACAAAAGAGTAAGTGTTCAGTCTCCCATCATGCATCACACCCCTATCAAACAGCCATGGTCTTCCCAGTAGGACATGGCAAGCACCCATGGGTATCACATTACACCAGATCTCATCCCTATATCCCTTTGCAATTGACAAGGAAACTAAGCACTTAGAAGAAATTTGAATACCTTTCCCTTGGTTTAGCCACTGGATGGTATAGGGAGCTAGATGAGGTACTTTTAGTAGCATTACTTTATCAATTGAAGTCTTGGAAGCCATATTGGTGTAGCTGCCTCCATCAATAATTAGTGAATAGACCTTCCCTCCAATAGTGCATCTCGTGTGGAAAATGGCCTCCCTTTGCTCTTAGTTTTCAGCGGCAGCAAGGCCACTCAAGGCCCTTCTGACTACAAGCATCTCTCCCTCATCTGGTCCTTCTTCATACTCTTCTAATTCTTCAGTGAGAAATAACTCCTTGCCTACTCCTTCTTGTGGTTCCTCCATGTTGTCAAAAGTGGCTTGGTATTCTGCCAAGGTCACCACCCTTTTATTAGGACATTCAGAGGCAATACGACCCAAGCCTTGGCATCTGAAACACCTCCTAGCATCCACAGGCTTAGGAGAAGGTTTGCTGGGTGTTTTGGCAGTGGGAGAAGAGGTTTTGTTTTGAGGGGTGAAACCAGGCCTTTGTTGTATTATTGGAGGTTTCTGAGAGGGATAGGTTCTAACTGGGGGTTTACTGGCTTCTCCTTTCCATTTTATCTTCCTTTACATCTTAACCTTGTGAGCTAGCAAACAAAGCTCATCCAGAGTGGTGTAGGGGTGCAACTCCATCACATGAGCTATCCTCTCATTAAGGCCAGCTAGGTACCTGACCAAGGTTTAAGTCTCATCCTCCCTGAGATCACATTTGATTGTATACTCTTCAACACTCTTGGAGCCTTGCTTCAGGTTGTATATAGCTTCAAGTAGTTATCCTGCAGATAGTGGTTTGGCAGAAACTTACCTTTCAATTTCTCCCTTATTTTCCTTCATGACTTGATCTTACTCTTTCTCTTCCTTGCTCTCTTAACCACCACATTAGACCACCAAATAGAGGCATATTTTCAGAGCTTCAAGGCCACCAACTTGACCTTCTTTTCTTTAGGGATCTACTTATACTCAAAGGCTCTATCCATAGTCTGGAGCCAGTCTAAGAACGGATCAGGGACGAGTTGACCTTCAAATTTTGGAATGTCTACCTTGAAATCATCCCTACTGCCTTCATTCCTCCTATGGTGTCTACTACCTCTGCCTCTAGATGAAGCATCACTAAATGATGTAAAGGTCAATGGGAATGAACACACTCACTAACCTCACACCAAAGAAGACTCAAAACTCAATGTAGTTCACGGGCTGAAGTGGCACGGGCGTGCTAGTGGGCACGGGAATCACTGCCCAAAATAACTAGAATAGGCTAGTTTTGCCCGGTTTGAGTGCTCTTCAATTCTAATTGATTTTCTGGCTTTTTGGTGAGGTAGACTTGAAGGAAATGGGGGTGAATGGTAGTAGAAAGAGTGGAATAAGGAAAGGGAATGAAGAACACGGTAGGTGGAGATGAATACCTTGGAAAATTAAGCAAACAATCTTGCTAATGACCCGGTAGGAAGCAAAGGAGAGAGATAAGCTAAACTCTTGGATTGGATACAGTAATCACCACCAACCTTTGAGTCTAGGGCCCTTAATCTTGATTAAGATACAGAATCACCACTTAATCAAGGTTAAGACTCACTTAAACACCACTTAGTTTGGCCTAAACTAAGATAAGCAAGCAAGGATTTGGTGAGGAAGCTTTAAAAGCTCTCTACGGTTTTCATTGAACAAAATCTGAAGTCCCTTTCATTATGGCCGTGCCTTCCCTTTTGTTGCTTGCCTTACAACCTTTCCTATTCAGCAAGCAAGTTAGAAGACACCTCACCTTACCCTCCAAGGGAGGAAAGGTGTTAATTAACTCTAATTCCCACGGTTAGAGTTAATCGGTTACAAACATACTTAATGCTAATCAAAATACACTTAAAACATCAAGGAAAGCAAGACAAATGAAGATTACTACATTATTAACTTGTCCTTAATCTCATTCAGCTTCAAATGCAGCAAGGAAAGCATGTGCCTAGCCGAAAAGTGACCTCCCCTTTGCGGCTGACTAATAGGAAGCAAGATGGCACCTTCCTTGTCTTCCAATGAGAATCAAGAGACAACTCTTCTTGCAGCCCTTCTTTCATTGGTTGTGACCTTCCCTAGGTTACCTTGGGCGTGTGCCAACATAGAAGAGAGTGCCCATTCAGCTGAAGAAAAGGAAACCCTCTAGAGAAGGTAAAGTGTTGCTGTGATGTCAACCGGGTTCAGGGCCAGTTTGCTTCACCCGGTTTTCAGACTAAGTTTAACCCAAGCAAAAAGGGATATGATCTGGGTTTTACTCGTGGAGAGGAAAGTTCAAGGTGTGCAAAAACCCCCCCAATCAAGAAATTAGGGTTAAACAAAGTTTAAGTAGGGTAATCACACCTAAACTTTTAACCGCGCAGAACTGGACCGATTCTGACCGGTTAGGAAAATGTCTTTGATACTCTATCCTCTTTGTGGCATGATTTGAAACCAATGCCTGGACTTGAAAGCTAACATCCTGAGGATTCCAAAAACGCAAAAATATTGGCCTTAAGCCATCATATGACTTAGGAAATCAGATGCACAAAACCGGGCTTATGCTGACCGGTTAACCCGTTTGTGCTGTCTTCGATTCCTTGCCAAAGGTGAGCCATCTTCTTGGTTTGGGACCTTGTTTTTGGACGACTTGGACTTGATACATCTTGACCAAGGTCTTGGCTAGGTAGGACTCCATCACTAGAGGAGGCAAAGGGATTGTCCTCATTTTCCTATTCAGAGCGCACTGAACTGGAATCTCCATGTATGCTCGTGCTGCTTAGATCTTCTCAAGCATCTGCTTCTTTCCCTCATAAGTTTACCAAGCTGATCTTAGAGATATTTGACTCTTCCCTCAAGCTCAGCCTTCTCTCTAAGAGCCTATTCAGCCACCTGCTCTGGAGTGAGGCTAGTTGACATTCTGTTAGGTTCTCTGTTGACTGAGATTGTGTTTGGGCTGACGGGGATGTGTTATGGGCTGCAAATAAGGCCAAGGAGGGTAGTCAGGCTCTGACACCACTTGATGTACTTAGCCTTACTTACTCGATGGCTAGAAACTCAAATGCTAATAAACAGATCAATCAAAGGGGAGAGAGTTGGATAATCAAGTGATTAGCCAGGTGATACAAAAATACCACACCTGATACTCACTTGGGCAGTCACCTTAGAACTTCTTGGATACAGAATCACCACCAAGAAGGGCAAAAATGACCTTGTGTATCACCACTTGAGCTGCCAACTCAAGATACAGCCACTAGGGATTTAGAGAGAAAATTGTGATCAACTCAAGTTTCTGGTTCATTAAGGCATAATCTGAATACAAACACCAAGAGAAAAGCCTATATATAACTCCCTCTCTTACAATTACAATGGCTAGCTAAGAAAACACAAGGTACATATACCAATTACATCATCCTAGAACAATACAAGTTGACTAGAGCTAAAACCAGTAGAAGGGTGACACCTAAAAGGGCTTTGTAGCTAATCAAATGAGGTGTCAAGGCCCTTAGCACAAATGGCCGAGTTTAAGCCTCCAAAACATACGAAAATGAGGTGGATTAAGCAACTTGCTGCATGATTAGAAGGGTAGTGATGGTTGTTGGCTGCTAAGTACACTACCCAGGTAAAAAGATGTTTTATGCTAAACTTCAAGTGGTTAAAGGCAAGCTGGGGGGTGCTACATACCAGCTTTGAGTAGCCTCTTTGATAAATATTTATATACCCCATTTGACCCTGAAAGCACGTGCGGGATGTATGCGAAAAAGGATTCTAATTTTCCCTCTAAAACTAGGCTGTGCTGTATTACAGTCCAGGTTCCACTGCCAAGGCTTTGCTTCTAGTTGCCCGACCTTTTGACCTCCAAAAGGGTTGAAACTTGATTTATTGTACTGAAAATAAGCTATTCCGAAGGTGTGACGGTTTAAAGGACCCCCAGATACTCATGATCATTACTGATCATGGTCACAAACTGAGGCCAGAAACTGGATATGTGATCAGTGCTTAGGGATGTATTCAGTAAATGTTCTCTTGCCAATACTAGAGCCTGCTTAATCTCATCTAGACTTGGACTTGCTCCCTGGACCTCATTATGCTCATTGGAATCCTTGTTGACTGGATCTCCATCAATGATTTGTTTCTAACTTTTAGCTAGCAAAATAAGATTACCTTGACTAATTTGATTCTCCAAATTAAGAGGCATAGAGAGATCTCCATCATTCTCCCTCTGTGGAGAAAGACTTGACCTCAAATCAGTTTAGGTAATCATCTTCCATACTTGGCTCAATTCTGGCTGAAATAAGAGTATCTATTCAAATAAGTCTCTCTTGATCCTAGAGACTCTTTTCCATTCATTCACCTTGTTTGTTTGAATCTAGTTTGTAGGGGACCCTTCGGACTTACCTTGAACCCTTCCCTTAAATGCTCTTAATTTAGAATTAGGAGCTTTTAGTAATAGTTCACTAAAAGTCAGAAAAAGGCTTAGATGCTCATGCCTTATTGGTGGATGGTTGGTGCCCAAAGTAAGCATTTCACCTTCATTTGCTTCCACTACTATCTCCTCTAGAGTTTCCTCAAAATCACCCTCGATTTCCTCCGCATTTTCCTCCTCTTCCATAGCTTTCCATTTGGCTAATGTAACGATCCTTCGGTTTGTACAATCTGATGCTAAGTGTCCAAATCCTGGCACTTAAAACACCTTTGGATTCCCTTAGGATTGGGTTTAGGTCTATTTGGAGGTGGTTGGCTGTTTAGTGGGGCTGGGGTTTTTTGTGGGGTGGAGGGTGAAGGAACCATGGGTTTATGAAGGGGAATGGGGCCCCCTTTGTTAATGGGTTTGTTCTGAAGTGGGGGTTTTAGAAACTCATGCTTAATGGGCCTTAAATTTTTCTGTTGCTCAATCTTGTGAGCAAGGACACATACCTCATCAAAAGTAGCGTAGGCTTGCAAATCAACCACATTAGCATACCTATGATTAAGTCCTCTTAAGTGTCTAATGATTGTTTGCTCTTCTGGCTCTTAAAGATCACACTTGATTACTAGTTTCTCAAACTCACATGTATACTCTTACACATTCAGATTACCTTGAGTAAGGTTATGGAGTTGACAATAGCAATCTTGGACATAAGTTGGAGGAAGAAAACAAGCCTTAAGCTTGGATTTCATCTTCTCCTATGTCTGATCTTGGACTTCCTCTCTCTAGCCCGTTTAGCGCACAGGTTGGTCCACCATAGTGAGGTGTATTTTCTGGGACCTTGTTATCTTTAGGAACATCTTTATACTCAAAAACATGCTCAACAGTATGTAACGAATCTAAGAATTTCTCAGGATCAAGCCTACCTTCATACTCTGGGATTTCAACCTTGAAATCATTGGTATTAGCTTGAAGCCTTCGTTCCAGTCTAGCCATGCTTAAATGTTCATCCTCACTAGATGAATCCATATTATGGATAAAAACTTGTTCTTGCCTCCTTGGATCAGATTAGAGAGACTCTTCATTCACTTTCAGCTTTCGCTTCAAAGCGGCTCCAAGTTGCACTTCCGTAGATAGTCATTCTGAGCTTGGAGTTCTTGGCCACGTTGAACACCCTTATTGAGTTTTCTCATTAATAACTTATTTTGGGCTGAAAGTCTTTGACAATTCTTCAAAACTGCATCAAATTTCTCTTCCGAACTTATACTAGTACTCATGGTGTGCTCGGATGTGTGTTTAAGCTAAAACGAGGGATGTGTTGGGAAATGGCTGAAAATGATTCTAAAAGTGGAGGGACATACCAGGCCAAGGAGAAACCTAAGCTCTGATAGTAAATATGATGTATCTGTGGGGGATAATCACAAATACTCAAAATTGATGGCAAATGCAAGGATATGGAAACTGAAATCGAGGTTGAGTTTAAGCGAATCCACGAATGAATGAAGGGATAATTGATAATCTAAACCCTCATTTAGATACAAAAACACCACTAAGTAAGAGTTTAGGGCCCCTAACCTTAATTAGGATACAGAAACACCACCTAGTTAAGAGTTAAGACTTTACTTGATTACCACCTCAACCGGCCTAGTTAAGGATAAGCAAGCGAAGTGTTTGAGGAATGAAAGGAGCAAAGCTCTTAATTCACTTTCAAAGTTGTATATTCAAAGCTAAGACTTCTAAAGGCCTTAAATAAATGTTCTAAGGTAGCTAGGGGGATTAGGAAGTTTCCTTTCTAAGCAGGAAACCTTTAACTTAACTTAATCTAGCTTTAAACTTCGCTTAGCAAACCGGTTTCAATCAAGCGTGATTAAAGTAAATTAATTACAACTTTATGGATCAAAATAATCTAAATTACATTGATTATATTAGCCTAGGCAAGCAAAAAAGTGAACAAGCAAACAAGCAACTTCCCTTATATGAGAGAAAAAGTAAAATGTGGTTTGTCTGCATTGCACTACCGCTTACCAATGGGAGCCATACTGCCTTTCTTCACTTGTTTTTTATTGCTTCCCATTGGGGTTAAGTAGATAGCTTTATGATTATGTCTGAACACCTTTAAGCAAGCTAAGCAAGCAGTTTAGACATGACTTGACCCTTATATTGCTGAGAACTCTCCACAGCACCAGCTAGCCGTATTGGGCAGTTTTCTGCCTAGTTTTGGATGCCATATTTCACTTACAGAAAGAGGGGATGATCTAGATTTCGTTGATGAGAGGAAACCTTGAAATGACTTCTAACTCCTCCAAGTGAAAATTCAGTTTTTGGACTTGATTTGCTGCCCCAACTCCTTAGAAACTTCAGACTGCTCAAACCCAGGTCCAGTCTGCATGGCTTATAAAAACAGCCTGGTTCTCCTATTATTGTAGGACTTAACCTAAATCTTTTTACATGCTCTATAATATAAGATCTTAAAGAACCAAAATATTAAAAAATATCAAACTAAAACCTCAAGGAGGCCTAAGTAATTAAGCACATAAAACTGGGTACATTCTGGTTAAACCAGGCAATTTGGATAGTGTGGATTAAAAGGATAATTTTGATGGGCAAATGAAGTCCAAATGGGCTAAAACTTATTTTGTTGGAAAGCTAACTTATTGAACTTCAAATCCATTATAAACTATTAGATGTGAACCTCAAACAAGCCTAAGTAATTAAGCTCACAAAAATTTGGTTTACGGCTAAAAGTAACCCGTGACCTACTATTTTACTTCTTTAATAAAATGTGGATCATTTATTTAACTTTTAGCCAGCAAAATATGTTTACCTTGACTGATTTAATTCTCCAAATTAAAAGGCATGGAGAGATCTCCATCATTCTCCCCTTGTTGAGAAAGATTTGACCTCAAATTAGTTTAGGTAATCATCTTTCATACTTGGCTTAATTCTGGCTGAAATAAGATCATCCATTCAAATAAGTCTCTCTTGATCTTAGAGACCCTTTTCCATTCATTCCCCTTGTTGATTTGAATCTGGTTTGGAGGGGAGCCTTTGAACTTGCCTTGAACCCTTTCCTTAAATGCTTTGAATTCAGAATTAGGAGCTTTAACTAATGGTTCACTAAAAGTAAGAAAAAGGCTTAGATGCTCATAGCTCCTTGGTGGATGGTTGGTGCCCAAAGTAAGCATTTCCCCTTCATCTACTTACACTACTATCTCTTCTAGAGTTTCCTTAAAATCACCCTCAATTTCCTCCTTATTTTCCTCCTCTTTGAAGCGAATGTCATGCCTACACAAGTCCAGGAGAGCTCACGAATCCTTCTTATTGCTCATAAGTATAACAAAGGGGACTTGGTCCATGTACTGATTTGGAGCTTCACTTCTAAACTCATACTAAGCCTTTAGGTGTGTTACTCTCCTATTTTGGGAAGGTCAAAAGGCCTTCTAAAAGGTTTTATCCACCAAAATGAAGTTAAACTCACAGAAAGAATAAGAAAGTTCTAATGAGCAAGGCATTTTCCATGGACAATTTTACCCCAGTTTTGTGAGCTTGATTATTGAAGTTTAGTATGGGTTTAAAATGATACAAACCCATCTTTTGGGAACCATTTTGATGGAACTATGAAGGGAAATCACAAATACTCTAAACTGATTCCAAATGCTAAGCTAAGCAAACTGAAATCAACATTGAGTTTAAGTGACATCACGAATGAAAGAATGAATGTAGGATAATCTAAACTCTTGTTTAGATACAAAAACACCACTAAGCTTAAGTTTAGGGTCCCTAAATTGTGATTAAGATATAGAAACACCACTTAATCAAGGTTACGACTTACTTGGTCACCACCTTAATCGACCAAATTAAGGATAAGCAAGTGAAGTATTTACGGAAAATGAACGCAAAGTGCTCTCAATTCTGGTATGTATTCAATATTCAAGTTCAGTTTGCAAAATGAGCCTTAGCAAGGCATTCATACATAACTAAGCAAGGAACTAGGTAGCACAAAGGCTACAATAAGGTTTCCTCCCTAGGAAGGAAACGTACTAATCAAGCTTATTTATGCATTTAGGGCTAATCTAGCTTACATGCTTGCTTAACCTGACTAATTATAACCAGAATGCAAAGGAAAGCAAGACAAATGATGTACTTAACTTTAATACACTTTAATTAAGCTAATACATCAGATTACTCGAGGGGATGTGAAGAAAAGCAGTCGTAAGGAATGCTCCCTTTTCAGCTGACCAATCAGAATGTTTGGTGTAAAATCTCTCTTTATTTTCTCCTTGGCTGTTTTTCCTAAAACCTGTTTTAGCTGCGAATGATGATGTTCCTAGTCTCCTAGATGCATGATTGAAGTAAACAAGTAAGAACACAGCTAAGGAAACCCTTAGGAAGAGGAAAAACATGCAGCAGCTTAACCAAGTTCTAGAAGCTCAAAATAGCCCGATTTTCTGACCTTGTTTCCACCAATTAAAAGTGAGCATGATTTTGATTTCAGGCCATGGGGGAAACCCTTAGGGTGTGTATAAACCCCCTACAAAGAAATAAAGGTTAAATCATGTTTAAGTAGGTGAATCGCACTAAAACATTTTACCATGCAGTTTAGGACCAAAACTGGCAGGCTGAACAAAATAACTTGATTTCTCCACTTGAGCTGATCATGATTGAACTTTAATGCTTGGGCCTGAAAGCTAACATCTTAAGGATCCCAAAAATGAAAAAATATCAAATTAAGCCACAATGTAGATTAAGAAGTTAGATGAACAAGGCCTGGCATTCTCTGCCCGTTCAACCCGGTTGCAATAGTTTGGCTCCTTGCCAGAATTTGAGCCATGGCTTAGACTTTGGAGCCTGCGTTGGACCTTAGGACCTTCTTCAATGTCTTATGATGTGCCACACAAGGAATTATAGTGATTTAAGTCACCAAAGCTCAAGCAAAGAAAGAACAAAGTTAAAAGAAGAACAGAAGCCGAAACTAGGTTCCACTAGTTCGGTTTTAAGCAACAAGAAGAAGAGAACAACTATCTTGCAAAAGGATAAGACACACCACCTTTTACACGCTAGGGCTCCAAATCACACTTAAGGATAAGTCATGCCACCCTAAGCAAAATTAAGACTCACTTGGTGACCACTTTGATTAGCCAAATCAAAGATAAACAAGAGAGAGGTCAAATGAGAGAGAATAATCTTAGTCTTTTCATATGTGCCAAATCTGATTTTACAACCTTCAAATCAGTAGATAAATAAGAAAAAGAGGCCATATGACTGTCAGAAATAACCTAGGAATACTATGTTAGTAGCTAATGGGGTAGGGGAGACCAAAAAGCAAGAAAGTACAAAAGGTTAAAAGTGCTTTTTGCTTTTTTATCAGCAGCTTTTCAGATTACATGCCTCTACTTCAAACAACTATATCTCCTAGGTTTCTTACTCAAATTGAGTTAAAGAAATGTTCATGGAAAGGAAACGTTTAGATGGATTAAGTTAGAAGCACTTTAGAGCTACTGTTTGGGAGATATAGGCCAAAAGGTGAGGCTGGTGCAGACTGGGATAGTTTCAGCAGCACTTGAGATATGACCCCGTTTTACTTATTACCTAATGACTTAACCTAGAACTCTTTATATGTCCTTAAATTTGACTTATTAATGGTTCCAAAAAGTGGATGCTTCTTAAATCTAATTTAAGCTTGAATAATCAAGCTCACAAAACCAGGCTTATGTGCTGGATTCTGGGTAGTTTGGGCAGTCGTGATGTCCTTCATAATTTGAGTTAATTCTTGTGCCTTGGACTCCTTCTCTTGACTTGGTTGGGCAGTAGGGATGTTTCCTTGATAATTAAGGGCTTGATCCCCATCATCATCCCCTTGTTGAGAAGAATTTGCCCTTAAATTCTCTAATGTATCATATTCTAGGTGTGGGGATAAATCAGCCACATTAAAGGCAGCGGATACTCTATATTCTCTAGGCAAATTGATCTTGTAAGCACTGTTGTTGATCCTCACCAAGACTTCAAAGGGACCACCAGCCCCAGGCATGAGCTTTGACTTGCGTTTGGAGGAAAAACACTCTTTCCTTAAGTGGACCCAGATGAGATCACCGAGGTTAAAGATGACTTGTTTCTTATGCTTGTTTGCTTGTGCTTGATAGGATGCATTAGATTGCTCAATCTTACCCTAATCTTCTTGTGAGGCTCTTGGAGTTCTTGGACTCTCTTGATTGCTTCCGTGTTAGGCTTGGAATCCATAGGTCGTGGAGTGTGATCAAGAGGGAAAAGTGGCTCAATCCCATAACCTTGGAGGTTCCCATGCTCTTACTAGGGGTCTTGTTGTATGCAAACTCAGCGTGTGTAAGTAGTTGATCCCATGATTTGAGGTTGGACTTGATCAAAGTTCTCAAAAGCACTCCCAAGGTTCTATTGGTGACTTCGATTTGCCCATCCGTTTGAGGGTGGCAAGTGGTACTATACTTAAGCTTAGTACCCAATTTCTTCTATAAGATCGCCCAAAAATGGCTTAAGAACTTAGTATCCCTATTTGACACTATGGACCTTGTTCCTTTGAGTCCATGGCAAGCTAAGGATGAAATCCATGTTAACATCTTCCCATAGGAAGCTTGGAACCGGCAAGGGAGTCTAAAGGCCTTGAGGGAGAGTGTGACTCTTAGCCATTTGACATACCACGCACCTCTTGATTACATCGTGAACATCCTTACCCATGCAAGGCCAAAAGTAGTGCTCTTTAAGCATGATAAGGGTCTTCTTTTTCCCAAAATGGCTGGCTAGGGAGCATCTATGGACCTCATAGATCAAGAGCTCTCTTGTGCCACAATTTGGGATGCAAAGCCGTGTGCCATTGAACAAATATCCCTCTTGAACCAAGAACTCTCCTTTTGGTTGCCTCTTGCACTCATTGAACAATTCCCCAAAGTCCTTATCCTCGGCATAAAGTGATGTCAAATGCTCAAAGCCAAGAATGCAAGCATCAAGTTGAAATAACAAGAGATACCTACTTGAAAGAGCATCGGCACCCTTGTTTAGTTTCCTGAATTTATGCTTGATGGTGAAGTGGAACGTTTGTAGGTACTCCATCCAATTGGCATTGCGTGAGTTGAGCTTGTGTTACCCTTGAATGTACTTGAGGGCCTCATGATCGGGGAGTGTAGAATGAACTTGTTTTCCACTAGGCAGTGGCTCCAATGCTCAAGTGACTGAATGATAGCATAAAATTCCTTGTCGTAGGTGGAGTACTTTCTCTTGGAGTCACAAAGTTTCTCACTAAAGTAGGCAATGGGGCGGCCTTCTTGAGTGAGAACCCCACCAATACCAACTCCGGATGCGTCACACTTCACTTCAAAGATCTTTTCAAAACAAGGCAAGGCTAGTACCGGGGCTTAAGTGAGCTTCTTCTTGATTTCCTCAAAGGCTTGTTATGCCTTTGAATTCCACTTGAATGATGATTACTTGAGAACTTCGGTTATAGGGCCGTGATTGTGCTAAAGTCTCGAATGAACCACTTATAGAAGGAAGCTAGTCCATGAAAACTATACAAATCATGAATGCTTAAGGGTGTAGGCTATGACCGAATGGCTTCAATTTTGCTTTCATCCACCTTAATCCCTTGGGCTATGACTATATAGCTCAAAAACATGACCTCTTAGGTGAAAAATGAACACTTCTTCCAGTTAACATAGAGCTTTTCCATCTCAAGGACCTTCATGACTTGGGGGAGATGTACAAGGTGTTCTTCCTCACTTTGACTATAAACCAAGATATCATCGAAGTAAACCACCACAAAGTGACCAATAAACGGCCTGAACAATTGGCTCATTAGTCTTATAACGGTACTTGGGGCATTTGAAAGTCCAAAGGGCATAGCCAACCATTCATGCAATCCTCCTTTGGTCTTGAATGCAGTTTTCCACTCATCCCCTTCCCTAATCCGAATTTGATAGTACCCACTTCTTAAATCCACCTTGGGGAAGACCTCGAACTGTGTAGTTCATCCAACATATCTTCTGACCTAGTTATGGGATGCCGATAATTAATGGTGATCTTATTTATTGCATGGCTATCCACATACATCCTCATTAATTCGTCTTTCTTTGGGATTAGGAGGGCGGGAATGGCACATGGACTAAGACTTTCCCTCACAAGACCCTTGGCTATCAACTCCTTAACTTGCCTTTGGATTTCTATGGTTTCTTTTGGGTTCATTCTATAGGCCGATTTGTTTGGGAGTATAGCACCGGGGATGAGGCCAATGTGGTGTTGGATGGTTCTTTTCCGGGATAGGCCATGGAGTATATCTTCCGGGGAATACATGGGAGAATTATTCAAGTAATGAGTTGGCTAAAGGGTGAATTTGAGGGAGGGGGGTTTCAGCTTCTCTAGGCCTTGAACTGATGTTGTGTGGCCTTAAGAAATGGTTCCCCAAGGGTAAGTAGCATTTTGGTTTGGCCGTGGTTCTTTTATGGCGTGGATTTTATGAGTTGAGAGGGGGAAAGTGGCACTAGGGTGATCTTCTTCCCATCTTTAGTGAAGGTGTAAGTGTTTAAGAAACCATCATACATAACCCTTCTATCAAACAACCAAGGTCTTCCTAACAAGATATGGCAAGCATCCATAGGTATGATATCACACCATAGTTCATCATGATAATTCTTACCTATGCTTAAGGAAATAAGGCATCTAGAGTTAACTTGAAGGCCTTTACCTTAGTTTAGCCATTGTATTGAGTACGGGTGAGGGTGTGTCGTGTCTTGGATTTGTAATTTCTCTACCATGCTTGAGGATGTAACGTTGGTACAACTCCCACTATCAATGATGAGTGAATACACCTTCCCTTTGATCGTGCATCTTGAGTGGAAGATGTTCTCCCTTTTCTCATCTTGACTCCCTTTGAGGCCACCCATCGTTCTCCTTATAACAAGCAAATCCCCTTCATCTGCCTCTTCCACCGCCTCTTCCATGCCCTCAACGAGGCATAAGTCCTTTTCTTGTTCCTCTCCCTCCTCTTGAGTTGCTTCATACTCGGCCAAGGTGATAACCCTTTAGTTTAGGCACTCCGAGACTGTGTCCCAAGCCTTGGCACTTGTAACATCTCCTGTTAGCATTTGAGCTATAGGGAGGCTTATTTTGTGGAGTTGGGTTTTTGGGAGGAGAGTTAGAGGGAGTGGCCGTGGGTTTAGGTGGGGGTTGAAGACTCCCCTTGTTGAAGGATGAGCTCTTCGGTAGGGGAAGCTTGGGTAGATCCTTCTTGAAGGGTTTGGACTTCTTTTATTGCTCCACACGGTGAGCAAGCACATAAACATCGTCAAAACTCGAATATTGTTGGAGTTCCACCACACGAGCATACCTTGGATCAAGGCCACTTAAGTATCTCACTATAGTTTGATCGTCACTCTGTTGTATATCACACTTAATCAAGAGTTTTTCGAATTTCCTTCTATATTCTTCAACACTCGAACTTCCTTATTGAAGATTATAGAGTTTAAAGTAGTTGTCTTAAAGGTAAAATGGGGGGAAGAACCAACCTTTTAGCTTCATTCTCATCTTTTCCCAACTTCTAATCTTTGCCTTGCCCCTCTTAGCTCTCTTTTTCACCACGTTTTCCCACCATAGAAAGGCATATTTTCGTAGCTTAAGTGCTACTAGTTTTACCTTGTTGTCTTTGGGTACATCCTTGTACTTAAAGATCCTTTCTACAGTTTATAGCCATTCAAGGAACTCATTCGGATCTAAATGGCCTTCAAACTCCTGAATTTCGACCTTGAAATCTAAGGAATGATTGGAGTTCCTTGGCTTCCTTCTTGCTCTAGGACGACCTTCATCACTAGAAGAAAGAAAAGAGTTGCTATCCTCTCCTTCATCTTTATGCTCGGATTCGGATGAGTCATGGGAAGGAGTGCTACGAAGATTCTTCCTTTGATTACTCATGGATTTTGCTAGTTGCTTCCTCAAATACTGATTTTGGCTTCTAACCTCTTCATAATTCTTCATAAGAGCCTGAAATCTCTCTTCTAAGCTCATACTCCCTCTCATTTTAGAAGTAGAGTAAACCAGGTTCTTTGTAGGGTTGGTTGTGCTTGGGCTTACACTACAAAAATTAACGTATATGCCTACACTTAGCTGGCTACGCTTGAGGAAGTGTGAGAGGGAAAATCATGAACTTTTCAGCTCTACACTTTGTAAGTGTGAGGAACCCATAAATCTCCTTCTACACTTATCTCCTCATGTCTCTCTCATCTCCCTCGGCAAAAAGAAACCAGAAACCCAGACCCCCTAACCTTCATCTTTTCTGCCTCTTCGCCATGACTCTCTATCTTTCTCAAACTCACTCCACATCAACACCATCATTAACACCCCCATCACCACAATCACCCTCATTCACTCCACTATCTTCATCAGCCAGCGCATCATTATCCAATTGTCCACACCGTTCCACACTAAGGGTAGAAATCGAGCCGATTCGTGTATAAATCAAAGGCAACAGCGTTTGGGAGAGGTAATTGTGAAATCTGGCTATTAATTAGGTTTTAGTTTAAGTTTTTCAAGCTAAATTTAGGGCTTCTTGTTAGTTTAATTTTAGTTTTTAGATTCTTAGGGTTGAATTTAAAGTTTTATACAAATTTTAGGGTTCACTTGGTGGTATTTTAACTCTATTTTTGAATTTTTAGACCTGCTCTCTAACCTTCAATTTCATATAATTGAACTTTTTTGCGTTGATTTAGGTTAGGTTTGGTGAATTTCAGCTTGTGTTAGACAATTTTGGGTTCTGGGTTTCTCGGCTAACTTCGAATTCCCCGTCCCTTGTTCAGCTTCTCTATTGCTTATGCTCTAATGGTCTGTTTCTTCTCTGTTTATTTGCTATATGATTTAGACTTGGTGTTGCTCTACTAGGAGGTTGCTCAGTTTTTCTCTGTTTCTAGTTGTGCTCAAGAAACTAGTCTGGGTTCTCAACTAGGCAGATGCCTTAACCTTTTCCCTTGCTCCTATTTTTACTTTGTTTCTGGTTTGGATGAATGTGAATAACCACCATGAATGGAGCTTGAAACTCGGTTGAGCTGTAGAGCAAGGAATCCCTAAGCTCTATTCACCCTTCCCTTATTCTGGTTATTTCATTAAACTTAATGTCTATTATCTTTGTTTTGTTGTCTTTAAGAGCAGGATACTAATGTTGGTCTTTCTCTTTTTGGGTGTTGGTTCCGTAACGGGTTAGTTTTAGTTTTCATTAGTTATCAGGTCCCATATTCTATTCTCAAATATGTTATGACACTTGATGGTTTGTGCCACAAGTTGAATGAAATAGAGTCCTTTCTCTGATGTTGTAGATCTAAATCTGTAACTTTTTAAAGGGAATATGAAAGAGGTAGGTGATTGGTTAGATTTGGGATTACAATCTTCTTTGTTATTAGGGAAGATAGCTACTAGTAGTGGCCATTCATCATCGATAAGCAGCAAGGAGTCCAGATGCCGCATCTCTGAACTAAGGGGCCTGAGCGATGCTGTTGCTATCTGATGTATCCTCAAGGGGGGGTAGCCAAAGCAAGCCAAATCAGAATGCAAAGAGAACAAACGGATTCAAGCTTCCTTTGTAAACACAAGCTCAAAGTAGGATAGTTTTGTGAATAGAACCGAAACTAGCACCTCACTTGGATACAGAAACACCACCAAGTTTAGTACTAGGGCCTTAACAACTCCTTGGATACAGAAACACCACCAAAGAGAGGTTAAGACTCTTGCTAGATCACCACCCTACCGGGCCAAAGATAGAGATAAGCTAGAAGAGAGTTTGAGGAGTTCAAAGGAGCTAAGGCTCAACTTCATTCAAATTATTCTAACATGAAGCCACAAGGCAGCAAGGGAGGTCTTATAATCCTCCTAGTACACAAACATAGCTTATAAAGTCAACCTTAGAAGCTAAACTAGGCTAAAACCTGAAAATCAAAACAACACCAAAAACGGTTAGATTAAACCGTGGCTTGACACATCTTCATTGTTGATCTTGAGGCTTAGGTGTCGACCTTGGGAGCTTGGAGACCTCAATCAGTAGCTTGGCACTCTAATCAAGTCATTTGCAAGTGGATTAAACCTTGATTGAAGCAAATCACCTCAAAAAGAAAAGGATAACCGACTGTTTTACCCGGGTAAAAGGGAGTTTCTTCCCTTAATTTGCTGGTTAATAGCTCCATAAGTGTGTAATTTGGCTGAGTGTTTTTTTGGCCACTTGATAATATTTTTAATGTACTTTCAAGCCATAAAAGTTTCAGTCCAAATGGAGGAGCTTTGGGCATCCAAACAGACCCATTTCCAGAACTGGGCAGAACTGAAACAGTTTTGAGCACTTGACTTCAACAGCTGATTTGAGGTAGCAAATGACCTCCAAATGACTTGCAATTGGTCTTATTAGAAAGAACACATCTTAAACTTAAAGTTAGGCCTCCTGCGTCCCAATCATATCCATTGGAAGGTCATGTAAAAAGGTGTACAATACCGGGTTTGTTCACAGGCCGAAAACAGGATGAAGGCTGAAAATGACTAAGGCAAACTAGGCATGTTTTTTTGCACTTTAGCCATTGATTCTGATTGTTTTGGAGCACCTTGAGGGTAGGTATTCATGGTCATGGATGGATCTCCATCATCCTCCCCTTGTTGAGGAGAATTTGCCCTCAAATTGTTCTTGAACTCATGGTGTGAGACCTTTAGAAGTAGATCTTTAGTGGTGAGGAGTAAGCTCGAATGCTCTTGGTTCCTTTGGGGCTTAATTTTGTGGAGTTGGGATGGGCTTAGGGGGGCAAGGGTGATCTTCTTTCCATCCTTTGGAAAGGTATAAGTATTCAAATAGCCATCATGCATCACCTTTCGGTCAAACAACCATGGCCTTCCCAACAAAAGATGACATGCATCCATGGGGATGATGTCGCACCACAACTCATCTTGGTAACTTTTACCAATGGAAAATGAAATCAAGCACCTCGAATTTACTTGCAATCCTTTACCTTGATTGAGCCATTGGATGTTGTAAGGATGGGGGTGAGCCGAGGCTTGGAGGTTGAGTTTCTCCACCATGCTAAGTGAGGCCACGTTCGCACAACTACCACCATCAATAATCACGGAGCACACTTGGCCATGGACTGTGCATCTTGTGTGAAATAGGTCTTCCCTTTGGTCCTCCTTGTCTCCTTTATGGCTACTCAAGGCTCTCCTTAACACAAGTAACTCTCCTTCGTCCGCCCCCTCCACGACCTCCTCCATGAAATACACCTCCTTGTCCTCCTCCTCCTTTTCCTCCTTAGTCGCTTCCCATTCGGCCAAGGAGATGACTCTCCTATTTGGACATTCCGAGGCTATGTGGCCTAGACCTTGACACTTAAAACATCTTTTTGTGTTCAAGATTGTGGGGTTTGGACGGTTTGGAAGGGTTAGGCTCTTTTGAGGAGCTTGGTTCTTTTGTGTGGTGGAAGGGGTTGGAACCGTGGTTTTAGAAGGTGGGGAAGAGCTCCCCTTGTTGAAGGGTTGGCTCTCGGGAAAGGGTTTGAGAGGTTCTCTTTTGAGGAGCTTGGATTTTCTTTGTTGCTCCACTTTATGGGCTAAGACACACACTTCATCAAAGGTAGTATATTGTTGCAATTCTACCACATGAGCATATTTAGGATCTAACCCACCCAAATATCTCACTATGGTTTGCTCTTCGGGCTCTCTCAAGTCACACTTGATTAACAACTTCTCAAATTCCCTAGTGTACTCCTCAACACTCAAGTTCCCTTGGGTAAGATTGTGAAGTTGGGAGTAGTTGTCTTGTAGGTAGGACGGGGGTAAGAAACGGCCTTTGAGTTTGGCTTTCATCTTTTCCCATGTTCGAATCTTTCCCTTCCCTTGCCTAACTCTCTTAGCACAAAGGTTGGACCACTAAAGAGAAGCATATTTACGAAGTTTAAGGGCCACAAGTTTTACCTTATTTCCCTCCGAAATCTCTTTGTAGTCAAAGATCCTCTCAACGGTTTGCATCCATTCCAAGAACTCATCGGGGTCTAGCTTCCCTTCAAATTCTGGAATCTCCACTCTAATGTCTCCTTGGTGAGAGGTTGTCCGCCTTCCTCTTCTTGATCTCCCATAAGCCTCCTCTTCACTTGACGAGCTCAAGTGTGGGGCTTCTCTTGCTTCCGGCTCGGAGTCGGAGGAGTTAGAAGATCGGGAACTTCTAATCTCCTTTCGTTTTTGCTTCAAGGAGTCTCCAAGTTGTCGCCTCAAATACTTGTTCTGACCTTTGATCTCTTCATTCTGTAGCTTCAAGGCCTCATAATTCCTCATGAGAGCCTCAAACTTCTCCTCCACGGTCATACTAGTAGTGCTCACGTTGAAACAAGCAGGAACTTCAGGGCCTGAATGTGGCACGGGCATGCTGTGAGGCACGGGGCGGCCGTGCTCTGGTTCTGGACGGGAGTGAAGTTGAGATGTTGCCAGAAAAGGGGTGGCATGGTCGTGCGACATGGCATGGGGTGGCCGTGCTGAAGTACTGGGTGTGGGTGGAAAAGGAAGTGTGGCTGGAATGTGAGGGTGGCACGGTCGTGCTCTTTGGCACGAGCTGACCGTGCCGATTTTCTGGATGGTGAAAAAACCGTGGAGCACGGTTTGGTGTTTTTTGAGGGGGAATGTGTTTGGGGTGTTTGGAAGGGTGCTGGGCAGCAAGCTTGGGCCTAAGGAAGCCTTAGCTCTGATACCAAATATGATGTATCCTCAAGGGGGGGTAGCCAAAGCAAGCCAAATCAGAATGCAAAGAGAACAAACGGATTCAACCTTCCTTTGTAAACACAAGCTCAAAGTAGGATAGTTTTGTGAATAGAACCGAAATTAGCACCTCACTTGGATACAGAAACACCACCAAGTTTAGTACTAGGGCCCTTAACAACTCCTTGGATACAGAAACACCACCAAAGAGAGGTTAAGACTCTTGCTAGATCACCACCCTCCCCGGCCAAAGATAGAGATAAGCTAGAAGAGAGTTTGGGAGTTCAAAGGAGCAAAGCTCAACTTCAATCTATTTTCTCAACATGATGGCCGCCCAAAGGGCCTTGGGGGGGCTTAAATACAAAGCTTCCTAGTACAAAACATAGGCCCTAGACTACCTTACAAGCTAAACCAGGCAAAAACCTAAAAATCAAAACAACACCAAAAACGGTTAGATTAAACCGTGGCTTGACACATCTTCATTGTTGATCTTGAGGCTTATGTGTCGACCTTGGGAGCTTGGGAGACCTCAATCAGCAGCTTGGCACTCTAATCAAGTCATTTGCAAGTGGATTAAACCTTGATAAGAGCAAAAAGCACCTCAAAAAGAACAATATGCAGCTGCTGCCTTTACCCGGGTAAAAGGGAGTTTCTTCCCTTAATTTGCTGGTTAATGATGGAGATCCCTCCATGCCCTTTGATTTAAAAAATCAAATCAAGCTAGGTAATTTCATTTTGGTGATTAAAGGGTGAATAATTCATCCTTGTTTTGTTTAAGGTCCTAAAACAGCAGGTCAGGTTTGTTTTCAGCAGCAAACCCGGTTTTGAGAGGTTAATTACGTCAAACCCTTTAAGGTTTAAGTCCAATATTTTACATTGGAATTAAATTTCAAGAAGTCAGCTTTGCAACAAAAAAAGTTTCATCCCATTTGGACTTCATTTGCCCTCTCAAATTAGCTAATAAACCCAAGATATACAAACTGTCCAGCAGGGTAAGAAAGTATCCGGTTTTGTTCTTTTCATTTCTTAAGCTATATTTTGGTATAAGTCTTGTATTTTTACATATTTTGGGTCCCCAAGATTTTAGCTATGTGGTCCAAGTGATAAAAGCAAGTTAAGTCAAGTGGAAGATGAAGAACCAGGTCAATCTTCCAAACCGTGTAGACTGAGACTCAGTTCAGACCAGCCTAGCCATTTTGATATTTTCATCAGGAAAATGAACTCCAAATTGAGTAATTCCACTTGGAGCTGTTAGAGAACTTCTTAAGCTTTCCAACCATGTGTGGCAAGACAAGTTATGACCACGTTTGCCCTGGGAAACGTGCCCTGCAATCAGACCCTGCATTCTGCCAGCACAACCCGGTTTAAGCATGAGGTGTTTTTCGTTCTCAAGTGGGTTTTCCTAGCTGCTTGGTTGCTTGCCCACATCACACCACGTCCAAGGCTTGCTAGAAACACAATAATTTGCTGCTGAGAAGGCTTTGAAACGTGTGAACCAATGAGAAAACAAAGAAGAAAACAGCACCATGCAAGCTGATTGGTGAGCCGAAAAGGGGAAGACACTTTACGGCTATCCAATGGGAATTCAGCAAGCAAATCAGCATGTTTAAGCTTTGTTTATGAGTATATTAATGTATAATAAGTATTAATAATGTTTTACTTCATGTTTAGAATGTATTAGACTAGTTTAAGCAAGCTTGTATTTTAGATTAGCACAAATCAGCTTGTTTCGCTCTTAATACCTTTCCTCCTTAGGAGGGAAAGGTGAGGTGTGTGCTTGTGTGGCTGCTAGCTTGCTTACTTAAAGGCACACGGCCCCCCCTTTAACATATATCAGATTTTGAAAGAAAACCCCTTTGAGAGCTTTGTGCTTTCATGCCTTAGTGCAACCAAATTCCAACTTGCTTATCTTTAATCTAGTCAATTAAGGTGGTGATCAGGTAGGTTTTAATCTTGAATTAAGTGGTGTTTCTGTATCTTAATCCAAGGTTAAAGACTCTAAACTTAAGTTTGGTGGTGATACCTGTATCCAAACATTGAGTTTAGCACTATCCAACTACCTTGATAATCTTCAAGTATTCAAAGAGAAGTGAAGGAAGATTTGCTAGCTTAAATTGAGTTAGTGAATTCTTATCTTTAATTCCCCTTCATTCCATACATTTACAAACCTTCATTCATCCATTACCATGCTGATGCAAGGCTAAGGATAGCCCCTTTGGCTTAGCTTTCCACACAAACACAAAGCCAAACTCAAACCGTGAAACACCACAAAATCGGCCATGCTTGGCAGTGATATGGCACGGCCATACCGTGCCTAAGTGCACGACCGTGCCACCCTTGCCGTGTGGTTTTTTTCTTGTTTGCTTCGTATTTAGCTTGGTTATCTTCTACCCTTCATATGTCCAACACAATCCCCTTGAAGATATCTCAAAGTTCCCTTTTGATTTTTACTTAGAATCCCTTGATTCTAAGTTCCATTCCTCCCTCACATGTTTGATGCTTCATAACCATCATATTATGTGTCCACTTTCCTTGGTTTTCCCTTGATTGTATCTACCTTTGGTTTGTAAGGTTTCACTCTTAATTTGAGTTCTAGCCTAGACCCTCGGCGGGTACATCATATTTGGTATCATAGCAAGTTCAGAACTTGGCCTGAAACCCACACCATCCACACGCCCAAAGCTCCTCAAAACACAAATCCAAATTCATTCCCTCAAAACACCCACTTTCGCAATGAGAATTGGAAAAGATATGTCCCTTAGAAAAATCCTCAAACTACAAAAAGAGCTTGAAGCATTTGACCTCAGAACACAAGAAATAAACTGGGAAATGCAACAGCAAGAAAGAGAACTTGATCTACTCACCCTCTGATTTGAAGAAAGAAGAAAATCCAATCAGCCCTTTGTTTCACCAGAGATTGATCAAAGTCACAAAGTTAATGAGGTTACCATCAACTTACCTCCCAAGTTTGATGAACATGAAGATGAACAAGAGGAAATCAAGGAGGAAGGAAAGGAGGATCGAGAAGAGAAAGATGGGAATACATTTGAAGAGAAAAAGCTTGAGGCGGAAGAAGGTGAAATACTCACCTTAGTCACCCACCATCCCCCAAAAGACAAGAACCATCATAACCATCTTTTCATTCCTTTTGGTGAACCATCAAAACTTTCACCCACTCCACCCCCCCCCAAAGCACTCAAACAAACCTTCTGTCAAAAGCATTCAAGGCCATTACTTACAACTCCTAATCTTGAATTAAGAGTAAGTGAGGAAGTGGTTCATGACATGTCTAAAGAGTCCCCCATATACAACATCCAAGTCAGCAAGGGACATGAAGAGAAGAGAGCCTCCAAGATCAAAGGCAAGTTATTCGAATGGTTGATTCTGTTTCAGCCATACAACGAATCAAGAAGAGGAGGTAATTACCTAAATTGATTTGAGGACAAATCTTTTTAACAAGGGGAGGATGATGGAGATCCCTCCATGCCCTTTGATTTAAAAAAATCAAATCAAGCTAGGTAATTTCATTTTGGTGATTAAAGGGTGAATAATTCATCCTTGTTTTGTTTAAGGACCTAAAACAGCAGGTCAGGTTTGTTTTCAGCAGCAAACCCGGTTTTGAGAGGTTAATTACGTCAAACCGTTTAAGGTCTAAGTCAAATATTTTGTGTTAGGATTAAATTTCAAGAAGTCAGCTTTGCAACAAAAAAAGTTTCATCCCATTTGGACTTCATTTGCCTTCTCAAATTAGCTAATAAACCCAAGATATACAAACTGTCCAGCAGGGTCAGAAAGTATCCGGTTTTGTTCTTTTCATTTCTTACGCTATATTTTGGTATATGATGTAAGTCCAAGGGAAGGATAGCAACCCAAGTTAACTCACGTCGAAGGAAGCTAGAAATCAAGCAATTTCTCACGGCCAGGAGTGGCACGGCCGTGCTTGATGGCACGGGGTGACCGTGCCAATTCACTGCCTAGCTTGCCTAGGAAAGCTCTTCTTCACGGTTTTGTGATAGCTTTGAAGGTTTTTGAAAGTTCGATGCAATCAGCTATGTCAAGGCTTGATTTTGTGTGGATAAGAGGAATCAAAGGAGTAAGGAAGTGAGGGAAGTAAAGGAGGATAAAAAGACACTAAGAAGAACAAAGGTAATTCATGGTTTAAGAGGAGTGAAACCAAGAACTAGTTTGTGAACTTCAAGAGTGTTTAATGAAACTTGGATAGTTCTAAGCTAGATGATTAGATAAGATACACCACTAATCATTTAGCTTAGGGCCCTCAATCTTGGATTAGGATAAGATTCACCACCTAACCAAAGATTGAGACTCACTTGGTCACCACCTTAATCGGCCACAATTAAGGATAAGCAAGTTAAGTGTTTAGGAAATCACAAGACACAAAGTCTTTTCTCTCTACTGAAAATTCAACTCTATTCCTTCAAAATGAACATACAAGGCTTTATATGGCCTTGAGAGTACACAAATGAGCTTTCCTTCCAAGGGAGGAAAGTCATTAAACTTGCTAATCACTTCCTAACACACGGTTTACTCTAATACAAACCAAAAGCTGAAAGCTTATTTTACAAAGCACTTAAATTATCTTCCTAAACCTTTCCTATGCATTAAGGAATGTAGATGACTCATTTTCCCAGCTAGGAAGGTAAGAGTGCATGGCTAGCCACCTCAAAAGGACTGAAGAATGCATGTGTGCCATGTCATGCTTGAGTGGTCGAATGAGGGCTTGCAAAATGGTGATGTTTTACTTGCTCCACGTGTCTCTCTCTCAAGTAGCTGAGTGGTGCTTGATCAAGCAGCTCAAAATGACCTGCTTGGCAGCCTTCCACCTTAAGCAAACCCCTTGAAGGAGGAAAACCACCAAGCTAAGCAACCGGGTGTCAAGCAGCCGGTTTCTGCCTCACTTGCAACGCATGTTTGACACCTCAAATGATGACTAATTGCTACGTTTCTTACATGGTTGGAAACCTCAAGATGTCTAGTTTACCCTCCAATTGGAATCGTAGCATTTGGACGTCATTTGCCCCCTGAACAAACCAGAAAACCAAAACCGTGCATTTTGCAGTGCAATCCGGACAGGTTCAAGAGATGAACTGTTTTAAGTAACCAAATGAATTCCAAATGATATGAAACCAATTGGACTTAAAAGTTAACATCCTGAACTTGATAATCATCCAAAAAACGGACACCAAAATATGCTTTAGGCCGATGTAATAAGATAGCAAAAACCGGGTAAAAATCTGGATGAGAACCCGGGTGTATCACCTTGTGTGTTTGCCATCAAGTGACTCATGGCCGTGACTTTGGAGTTGATTTCTTGATTATTTTGGATCAATGAAACATTTTTAGACCTTGAGGATGGACCTCCATCATTCTCCCCTTGTTGGGAAGATTTGATCCTCAAATCAGAAAGGACGTACTACCCAACAGCAAACAAAGGTGAACTAGGCTGAAAAAGGATCAACTCTTCAAATAAGCTTGGTTTAAACTTTGCTTCTGTATTCCTCACATCAGCCATGTGAAACTTAAGTGGGTGTTGAAATGAATGGATGGGGGGTGGGTTTGGATTTTGCTTTGGGAGAGTAAATTGAGCAAGTTTAGGACCTGAGCATGCGAGATCCTGGATAGATGTGAATGGAATGATTTTGTGGGGAAAGGATGGGATATGGTCTTGCTCCTTTGGAATGAATAACATACAAACATGAATATTCATATGTTGTTCATGCTCTTCTTCATGAAAATTTGGAGACATCTTCTCCAAGAGTAGCATTTCACCTTCATCAGCAGTGATCTCAATTTCTTCAAGGTCTTCTTCTTGAGTTTCTTCCTCCTTTTCTTCCTTTCCAATTGCCTCCCACTCAGCCAGAGTGATGCTTCTTCGATTGACACAATCGGCGGCTATGTGTCCAAATCCTTGGCACTTAAAACATCGGGAAGTGCCATGCTTGGGTTTAAGTTGCGGGGGTAGGCTTTGTAGTGGTGTTTGGTTCTTTTGTGGAGTAGGAAGTGGGGGGGCCATGGGTTTAGGGACAAGGTTTGGGCTCCCCTTGTTGAATGGTTGTTCTTGAGGAAGGAATGTGGGAACTTCTTCACAGGTATGAAATCGAGACCTTCTTTGTTGTTCCACTTTGTGAGCTAAGACACAGATCTCATCAAAAGTGGTGAAGGCTTGCAATTCAACCACGTTGGCTATCCTAGGATCAAGCCCTCCTAGGTAACGAACCATGGTTTGTTCTTCAGGCTCATGAATGTCACATTTGATCATGAGTTTCTCAAACTCACGAGTATATTCTTCAACACTCATCTTACCCTGATTCAAATGGTGAAAGAGCATGTATTGATCTTGGACATATGTGGAAGGCAAAAACCGTGCCTTCATCTTGGCTTTCATCTTGTCCCAAGTAGCAATCTTACTCTTCCTTTCTCTAGTTCTCTTAGCATTAAGGTTTGTCCACCATAAGGAGGCATATTTCCTTAGTCTAAGAGCAACTATCTTGACTTTCTTATCCTCCGGAATCTCCTTAAACTCAAAGATGCGTTCCACTGTTTGCAACCATTCAATGAACTCATCAGGATCTAACTTACCTTCAAACTCAGGAATTTCAACCTTGAATTCATTAGAGTTGAAAGTAGGCCGTGTCCTTCTTTGTGTTCTTTCGAATGGTACATCCTCTTCAGAGAATGAAGATGCATTGCTAGCTTCCTTTTCATGGCCATAATCCGTCCTAATTTGAATGCTGGGTGGCTCTTGGAACTTTTGCTTTTGTTTCATGTAGTTTCCAAGCTGTTTTCTCAAGTACTCATTTCGAGCCTTGAGTTCTTGATTACTCACACTTATTTCTTGCATTTGCTTGGAAAGAACCTCAAGCCTTTCTTCCACAGACATGCTCGTACTCATTGTAATCGCAGGAATGAACGGCTTGTGTTTGATTGTGTTTGAAATGACTTCAGAGATAAGCTGGGAATGACGTGGGGTTCAGGCCAAGTTCTGAACTTGCTCTGATACCAAAAATGATGTAAGTCCAAGGGAAGGATAGCAACCCAAGTTAACTCACGTCGAAAGGAAGCTAGAAATCAAGCAATTTCTCACGGCCAGGAGTGGCACGGCCGTGCTTGATGGCACGGGGTGACCGTGCCAATTCACTGCCTAGCTTGCCTAGGAAAGCTCTTCTTCACGGTTTTGTGATAGCTTTGAAGGTTTTTGAAAGTTCGATGCAATCAGCTATGTCAAGGCTTGATTTTGTGTGGATAAGAGGAATCAAAGGAGTAAGGAAGTGAGGGAAGTAAAGGAGGATAAAAAGACACTAAGAAGAACAAAGGTAATTCATGGTTTGAGAGGAGTGAAACCAAGAACTAGTTTGTGAACTTCAAGAGTGTTTAATGAAACTTGGATAGTTCTAAGCTAGATGATTAGATAAGATACACCACTAATCATTTAGCTTAGGGCCCTCAATCTTGGATTAGGATAAGATTCACCACCTAACCAAAGATTGAGACTCACTTGGTCACCACCTTAATCGGCCACAATTAAGGATAAGCAAGTTAAGTGTTTAGGAAATCACAAGACACAAAGTCTTTTCTCTCTACTGAAAATTCAACTCTATTCCTTCAAAATGAACATACAAGGCTTTATATGGCCTTGAGAGTACACAAATGAGCTTTCCTTCCAAGGGAGGAAAGTCATTAAACTTGCTAATCACTTCCTAACACACGGTTTACTCTAATACAAACCAAAAGCTGAAAGCTTATTTTACAAAGCACTTAAATTATCTTCCTAAACCTTTCCTATGCATTAAGGAATGTAGATGACTCATTTTCCCAGCTAGGAAGGTAAGAGTGCATGGCTAGCCACCTCAAAAGGACTGAAGAATGCATGTGTGCCATGTCATGCTTGAGTGGTCGAATGAGGGCTTGCAAAATGGTGATGTTTTACTTGCTCCACGTGTCTCTCTCTCAAGTAGCTGAGTGGTGCTTAATCAAGCAGCTCAAAATGACCTGCTTGGCAGCCTTCCACTTAAGCAAACCCCTTGAAGGAGGAAAACCACCAGGCTAAGCAACCGGGTGTCAAGCAGCCAGTTTCTGCCTCCACTTGCAACGCATGTTTGACACCTCAAATGATGACTATTTGCTACGTTTCTTACATGGTTGGAAACCTCAAGATGTCTAGTTTACCCTCCATTTTGAATCGTAGCATTTGGACGTCATTTGCCCCCTGAACAAACCAGAAAACCAAAACCGTGCATTTTGCAGTGCAATCCGGACAGGTTCAAGAGATGAACTGTTTTAAGTAACCAAATGAATTCCAAATGATATGAAACCAATTGGACTTAAAAGTTAACATCCTGAACTTGATAATCATCCAAAAAACGGACACCAAAATATGCTTTAGGCCGATGTAATAAGATAGCAAAAACCGGGTAAAAATCTGGATGAGAACCCGGGTGTATCACCTTGTGTGTTTGCCATCAAGTGACTCATGGCCGTGACTTTGGAGTAGATTTCTTGATTATTTTGGATCAATGAAACATTTTTAGACCTTGAGGATGGACCTCCATCAGTATAAGTCTTGTATTTTTACATATTTTGGGTCCCCAAGATGTTAGATATGTGGTCCAAGTGATAAAAGCAAGTTAAGTCAAGTGGAAGATGAAGAACCAGGTCAATCTTCCAAACCGTGCAGACTGAGACTCAGTTCAGACCAGCCTAGCCATTTTGATATTTTCATCAGGAAAATGAACTCCAAATTGAGTAATTCCACTTGGAGCTGTTAGAGGACTTCTTAAGCTTTCCAACCATGTGTGGAAAGACAAGTTATGACCACGTTTGCCCTGGGAAACGTGGCCTGCAATCAGACCCTGCATTCTGCGAGCACAACCCGGTTTAAGCATGAGGTGTTTTTCCTTCTCAAGTGGGTTTTCCTAGCTGCTTGGTTGCTTGCCTACATCACACCACGTCCAAGGCTTGCTAGAAACACAATAATTTGCTGCTGAGAAGGCTTTGAAACGTGTGAACCAATGAGAAAACAAAGGAGAAAACAGCACCATGCAATCTGATTGGTGAGCCGAAAAGGGGAAGACACTTTACGGCTATCCAATAGGAATTCAGCAAGCAAATCAGCATGTTTAAGCTTTGTTTATGAGTATATTAATGTATAATAAGTATTAATAATGTTTTACTTCATGTTTAGAATGTATTAGACTAGTTTAAACAAGCTTGTATTTTAGATTAGCACAAATCAGCTTGTTTAGCTCTTAATACCTTTCCTCCTTAGGAGGGAAAGGTGAGGTGTGTGCTTGTGTGGCTGCTAGCTTGCTTATTTAAAGGCACACGCCCCCCCTTGTAACATATATCAGATTTTGAAAGAAAACCCCTTTGAGAGCTTTGTGCTTTCATGCCTTAGTGCAACCAAATTCCAACTTGCTTATCTTTAATCTAGTCAATTAAGGTGGTGATCAAGTAGGTTTTAATCTTCAATTAAGTGGTGTTTCTGTATCTTAATCAAAGGTTAAAGACTCTAAACTTAAGTTTGGTGGCGATATCTGTATCCAAACATTGAGTTTAGCACTATCCAACTACCTTGATAATCTTCAAGTATTCAAAGAGAATTGAAGGAAGATTTGCTAGCTTAAATTGAGTTAGTGAATTCTTATCTTTAATTCTCCTGCATTCCATACATTTACAAACCTTCATTCATCCATTACCATGCTGATGCAAGGCTAAGGATAGCCCCTTTGGCTTAGCTTTCCACACAAACACAAAGCCAAACTCAAACCGTGAAACACCACAAAACCGGCCATGCTTGGCAGCAATATGGCACGGCCATACCGTGCCTAAGTGCACGACCGTGCCACCCTTGCCGTGTGTTTTTTTTCTTGTTTGCTTCGTGTTTAGCTTGGTTATCTTCTACCCTTCATACGTCCAACACAATCCCCTTGAAGATATCTCAAAGTTCCCTTTTGATTTTTACTTAGAATCCCTTGATTCTAAGTTTCATTCCTCCCTCACATGTTTGATGCTTCATAACTATCATATTATGTGTCCACTTTCCTTGGTTTTCCCTTGATTGTATCGACCTTTGGTTTGTAAGGTTTCACTCTTAATTTGAGTTTTAGCTTGAACCATCGGCAGGTACATCATATTTGGTATCAGAGCAAGTTCAGAACTTGGCCTGAAACCCACGCCATCCCCACGCCCAAAGCTCCTCAAAACACAAATCCAAATTCATTCCCTCAAAACACCCACTTTCGCAATGAGAATTGGGAAAGATATGTCCCTTAAAAAAATCCTCAAACTACAAAAAGAGCTTGAAGCATTTGACCTCAGAACACAAGAAATAAACTGGGAAATGCAACAGTAAGAAAGAGAACTTGATCTACTCACCCTCTGATTTGAAGAAAGAAGAAAATCCAATCAGCCCTTTGTTTCACCAGAGATTGATCAAAGTCACAAAGTTAATGAGGTTACCATCAACTTACCTCCCAAGTTTGATGAGCATGAAGATGAACAAGAGGAAATCAAGGAGGAAGAAAAGGAGGATCGAGAAGAGAAAGATGGGCATACATTTGAAGAGAAAAAGCTTGAGGCGGAAGAAGGTGAAATACTCACCTTAGTCACCCACCATCCACCAAAAGACAAGAACCATCATAACCATCTTTTCATTCTTTTTGGTGAACCATCAAAACTTTCACCCACTCCACCCCCACCCAAAGCACTCAAACAAACCTTCTGCCAAAAGCATTCAAGGCCATTACTTACAACTACTAATCTTGAATTAAGAGTAAGTGAGGAAGTGGTTCATGACATGTTTAAAGAGTCCCCCATATACAACATCCAAATCAGCAAGGGACAAGAAGAGAAGAGAGCCTCAAAGGTCAAAGGCAAGTTATTCGAATGGTTGATTCTGTTTCAGCCATACAATGAATCAAGAAGAGGAGGTAATTACCTAAGTTGATTTGAGGACAAATCTTTTGAACAAGGGGAGGATGATGGAGATCCCTCCATGCCCTTTGATTTAAAAAATCAAATCAAGCTAGGTAATTTCATTTTGGTGATTAAAGGGTGAATAATTCATCCTTTTTTTGTTTAAGGACCTAAAACAGCAGGTCAGGTTTGTTTTCAGCAGCAAACCCGGTTTTGAGAGGTTAATTACGTCAAACCGTTTAAGGTCTAAGTCAAATATTTTGTGTTGGGATTAAATTTCAAGAAGTCAGCTTTGCAACAAAAAAAGTTTCATCCCATTTGGACTTCATTTGCCCTCTCAAATTAGCTAATAAACCCAAGATATACAAACTGTCCAGCAGGGTCAGAAAGTATCCAGTTTTGTTCTTTTCATTTCTTACGCTATATTTTGGTATAAGTCTTGTATTTTTACATATTTTTGGTCCCCAAGATGTTAGCTATGTGGTCCAAGTGATAAAAGCAAGTTAAGTCAAGTGGAAGATGAAGAACCAGGTCAATCTTCCAAACCGTGCAGACTGAGACTCAGTTCAGACCATCCTAGCCATTTTGATATTTTCATCAGGCAAATGAACTCCAAATTGAGTAATTCCACTTGGAGCTGTTAGAGGACTTCTTAAGCTTTCCAAACATGTGTGGAAAGACAAGTTATGACCACGTTTTCCCTGGTAAACGTGGCCTGCAATCAGACCCTGCATTCTGCCAGCACAACCCGGTTTAAGCATGAGGTGTTTTTCCTTCTCAAGTGGGTTTTCCTAGCTGCTTGGTTGCTTGCCTACATCACATCACGTCCAACGCTTGCTAGAAACACAATAATTTGCTGCTGAGAAGGCTTTGAAATGTGTGAACCAATGAGAAAACAAAGGAGAAAACAGCACCATGCAATCTGATTGGTGAGTCAAAAAGAGGAAGGCACTTTACGGCTATCCAATGGGAATTCAGCAAGCAAATCAGCATGTTTAAGCTTTGTTTATGAGTATATTAATGTATAATAAGTATTAATAATGTTTTACTTCATGTTTTGAATGTATTAGACTAGTTTAAACAAGCTTGTATTTTAGATTAGCACAAATCAGCTTGTTTAGCTCTTAATACCTTTCCTCCTTAGGAGGGAAAGGTGAGGTGTGTGCTTGTGTGGCTGCTAGCTTGCTTACTTAAAGGCACACGGCCCCCCCTTTAACATATATCAGATTTTGAAAGAAAACCCCTTTGAGAGCTTTGTGCTTTCATGCCTTAGTGCAACCAAATTCCAACTTGCTTATCTTTAATCTAGTCAATTAAGGTGGTGATCAAGTGGGTTTTAATCTTGAATTAAGTGGTGTTTCTGTATCTTAATCCAAGGTTAAAGACTCTAAACTTAAGTTTGGTGGTGATATCTGTATCCAAACATTGAGTTTTAGCACTATCCAACTACCTTGATAATCTTCAAGTATTCAAAGAGAAGTGAAGGAAGATTTGCTAGCTTAAATTGAGTTAGTGAATTCTTATCTTTAATTCCCCTTCATTCCATACATTTACAAACCTTCATTCATCCATTACCATGCTGATGCAAGGCTAAGGATAGCCCCTTTGGCTTAGCTTTCCACACAAACACAAAGCCAAACTCAAACCGTGAAACACCACAAAACCGGCCATGCTTGGCAGTGATATGGCACGACCATACCGTGCCTAAGTGCACGACCGTGCCACCCTTGCCGTGTGGTTTTTTTCTTGTTTGCTTCGTGTTTAGCTTGGTTATCTTCTACCCTTCATATGTCCAACACAATCCCCTTGAAGATATCTCAAAGTTCCCTTTTAATTTTTACTTAGAATCCCTTGATTCTAAGTTCCATTCCTCCCTCACATGTTTGATGCTTCACAACCATCATATTATGTGTCCACTTTCCTTGGTTTTCCCTTGATTGTATCTACCTTTGGTTTGTAAGGTTTCACACTTAATTTGAGTTTTAGCTTGGACCATCGGCAGGTACATCATATTTGGTATCAGAGCAAGTTCAGAACTTGGCCTGAAACCCACACCATCGACACGCCCAAAGCTCCTCAAAACACAAATCCAAATTCATTCCCTCAAAACACCCACTTTCGCAATGAGAATTGGGAAAGATATGTCCCTTAGAAAAATCCTCAAACTACAAAAAGAGCTTGAAGCATTTGACCTCAGAACACAAGAAATAAATTGGGAAATGCAACAGCAAGAAGGAGAACTTGATCTACTCACCCTCTGGTTTGAAGAAAGAAGAAAATCCAATCAGCCCTTTGTTTCACCAGAGATAGATCAAAGTCACAAAGTTAATGAGGTTACCATCAACTTACCTCCTAAGTTCGATGAGCATGAAGATGAACAAGAGGAAATCAAGGAGGAAGAAAAGGAGGATCGAGAAGAGAAAGATGGGAATACATTTGAAGAGAAAAAGCTTGAGGCGGAAGAAGGTGAAATACTCACCTTAGTCACCCACCATCCACCAAAAGAGAAGAACCATCCTAACCATCTTTTCATTCCTTTTGGTGAACCATCAAAACTTTCACCCACTCCACCCCCACCCAAAGCACTCAAACAAACCTTCTGTCAAAAGCATTCAAAGCCATTACTTACAACTCCTAATCTTGAATTAAGAGTAAGTGAGGAAGTGGTTCATGATATATTCAAAGAGTCCCTTAAGTCCAACATTCAAATCAGCAAGGGACATGAAGAGAAGAGAGCCTCCAAAATCAAAGGCAAGCTATTTGAATGATTGATTCTATTTTAGCCATCCAATGAATCAAGAAGAGGAGGTAATTACCTAAATTGATTTGAGGACAAATCTTTTTAACAAGGGGAGGATGATGGAGACCCCTCCATGCCCTTTGATTTAAAAATCAAATCAAGCTAGGTAATTTCATTTTGGTGATTAAAGGGTGAATAATTCATCCTTGTTTTGTTTAAGGACCTAAAACAGCAGGTCAGGTTTGTTTTCAGCAGCAAACCTGGTTTTGAGAGGTTAATTACGTCAAACCCTTTAAGGTCGAAGTTCATTATTTTGCATTGGGATTAAATTTAAAGAAGTCAGCTTTGCAACAAAAAAAGTTTCATCCCATTTGGACTTCATTTGCCCTCTCAAATTAGCTAATAACCCCAAGATATACAAACTGTCCAGCAGGGTCAGAAAGTATCCGGTTTTGTTCTTTTCATTTCTTAAGCTATATTTTGGTATAAGTCTTGTATTTTTACATATTTTGGGTCCCAAAGATGTTAGCTATGTGGTCCAAGTGATAAAAGCAAGTTAAGTCAAGTGGAAGATGAAGAACCAGGTCAATCTTCCAAACCGTGCAGACTGAGACTCAGTTCAGACCAGCCTAGCCATTTTGATATTTTCATCAGGAAAATGAACTCCAAATTGAGTAATTCCACTTGGAGCTGTTAGAGGACTTCTTAAGCTTTCCAACCATGTGTGGCAAGACAAGTTATGACCACGTTTGCCCTGGGAAACGTGGCCTGCAATCAGACCCTGCATTCTGCCAGCACAACCCGGTTTAAGCATGAGGTGTTTTTCGTTCTCAAGTGGGTTTTCCTAGCTGCTTGGTTGCTTGCCCACATCACACCACGTCCAAGGCTTGCTAGAAACACAATAATTTGCTGCTGAGAAGGCTTTGAAACGTGTGAACCAATGAGAAAACAAAGAAGAAAACAGCACCATGCAAGCTGATTGGTGAGCCGAAAAGGGGAAGACACTTTACGGCTATCCAATGGGAATTCAGCAAGCAAATCAGCATGTTTAAGCTTTGTTTATGAGTATATTAATGTATAATAAGTATTAATAATGTTTTACTTCATGTTTAGAATGTATTAGACTAGTTTAAACAAGCTTGTATTTTAGATTAGCACAAATCAGCTTGTTTAGCTCTTAATACCTTTCCTCCTTAGGAGGAAAAGGTGAGGTGTGTGCTTGTGTGGCTGCTAGCTTGCTTATTTAAAGGCACACGGCCCCCCCTTTAACATATATCAGATTTTGAAAGAAAACCCCTTTGAGAGCTTTGTGCTTTCATGCCTTAGTGCAACCAAATTCCAACTTGCTTATCTTTAATCTAGTCAATTAAGGTGGTGATCAAGTAGGTTTTAATCTTCAATTAAGTGGTGTTTCTGTATCTTAATCAAAGGTTAAAGACTCTAAACTTAAGTTTGGTGGCGATATCTGTATCCAAACATTGAGTTTAGCACTATCCAACTACCTTGATAATCTTCAAGTATTCAAAGAGAGGTGAAGGAAGATTTGCTAGCTTAAATTGAGTTAGTGAATTCTTATCTTTAATTCTCCTTCATTCCATACATTTACAAACCTTCATTCATCCATTACCATGCTGATGCAAGGCTAAGGATAGCCCCTTTGGCTTAGCTTTCCACACAAACACAAAGCCAAACTCAAACCGTGAAACACCACAAAACCGGCCATGCTTGGCAGCAATATGGCACGGCCATACCGTGCCTAAGTGCACGACCGTGCCACCCTTGCCGTGTGGTTTTTTTCTTGTTTGCTTCGTGTTTAGCTTGGTTATCTTCTACCCTTCATATGTCCAACACAATCCCCTTGAAGATATCTCATAGTTCCCTTTTGATTTTTACTTAGAATCCCTTGATTCTAAGTTCCATTCCTCCCTCACATGTTTGATGCTTCACAACCATCATATTATGTGTCCACTTTCCTTGGTTTTCCCTTGATTGTATTTACCTTTGGTTTGTAAGGTTCCACTCTTAATTTGAGTTTTAGCTTGAACCATCGGCAGGTACATCATATTTGGTATCAGAGCAAGTTCAGAACTTGGCCTGAAACCCACACCATCGACACGCCCAAAGCTCCTCAAAACACAAATCCAAATTCATTCCCTCAAAACACCCACTTTCGCAATGAGAATTGGGAAAGATATTTCCCTTAGAAAAATCCTCAAACTACAAAAAGAGCTTGAAGCATTTGACCTCAGAACACAAGAAATAAACTGGGAAATGCAATAGCAAGAAAGAGAACTTGATCTACTCACCCTCTGGTTTGAAGAAAGAAGAAAATCCAATCAGCCCTTTGTTTCACCAGAGATTGATCAAAGTCACAAAGTTAATGAGGTTACCATCAACTTACCTCCCAAGTTTGACGAACATGAAGATGAACAAGAGGAAATCAAGGAGGAAGAAAAGGAGGATCGAGAAGAGAAAGATGGGAATACATTTGAAGAGAAAAAGCTTGAGGCGGAAGAAGGTGAAATACTCACCTTAGTAATCCACCATCCACCAAAAGACAAGAACCATCATAACCATCTTTTCATTCCTTTTGGTGAACCATCAAAACTTTCACCCACTCCACCCTCACCCAAAGCACTCAAACAAACCTTCTGTCAAAAGCATTCAAGGCCATTACTTACAACTCCTAATCTTGAATTAAGAGTAAGCGAGGAAGTGGTTCATGACATGTTTAAAGAGTCCCCCATATACAACATCCAAATCAGCAAGCGACATGAAGAGAAGAGAGCCTCCAAGATCAAAGGCAAGTTATTCGAATGGTTGATTCTGTTTCAGCCATACAATGAATCAAGCAGAGGAGGTAATTACCTAAGTTGATTTGAGGACAAATCTTTTTAACAAGGGGAGGATGATGGAGATCCCTCCATGCCCTTTGATTTAAAAAATCAAATCAAGCTAGGTAATTTCATTTTGGTGATTAAAGGGTGAATAATTCATCCTTTTTTTGTTTAAGGACCTAAAACAGCAGGTCAGGTTTGTTTTCAGCAGCAAACCCGGTTTTGAGAGGTTAATTATGTCAAACCCTTTAAGGTTTAAGTCCAATATTTTGCATTGGGATTAAAGTTCAAGAAGTCAGATTTGCAACAAAAAAAGTTTCATCCCATTTGGACTTCATTTGCCCTCTCAAATTAGCTAATAAACCCAAGATATACAAACTGTCCAGCAGGGTCAGAAAGTATCCGGTTTTGTTCTTTTCATTTCTTAAGCTATATTTTGGTATAAGTCTTGTATTTTTACATATGTTGGGTCCCCAAGATGTTAGCTATGTGGTCCAAGTGATAAAAGCAAGTTAAGTCAAGTGGAAGATGAAGAACCAGGTCAATCTTCCAAACCGTGCAGACTGAGACTCCGTTCAGACCAGCCTAGCCATTTTGATATTTTCATCAGGCAAATGAACTCCAAATTGAGTAATTCCACTTGGAGCTGTTAGAGGACTTCTTAAGCTTTCCAAACATGTGTGGCAAGACAAGTTATGACCACGTTTGCCCTGGGAAACGTGGCCTGCAATCAGACCCTGCATTCTGCCAGCACAACCCGGTTTAAGCATGAGGGGTTTTTCCTTCTCAAGTGGGTTTTCCTAGCTGCTTGGTTGCTTGCCTACATCACATCACGTCCAAGGCTTGCTAGAAACACAATAATTTGCTGCTAAGAAGGCTTTGAAATGTGTGAACCAATGAGAAAACAAAGGAGAAAACAGCACCATGCAATCTGATTGGTGAGCCGAAAAGGGGAAGACACTTTACGGCTATCCAATGGGAATTCAGCAAGCAAATCAGCATGTTTAAGCTTTGTTTATGAGTATATTAATGTATAATAAGTATTAATAACGTTTTACTTCATGTTTAGAATGTATTAGACTAGTTTAAACAAGCTTGTATTTTAGATTAGCACAAATCAGCTTGTTTAGCTCTTAATACCTTTCCTCCTTAGGAGGGAAAGGGGAGGTGTGTGCTTGTGTGGCTGCTAGCTTGCTTATTTAAAGGCACACGGCCCCCCCTTTAACATATATCAGATTTTGAAAGAAAACCCCTTTGAGAGCTTTGTGCTTTCATGCCTTAGTGCAACCAAATTCCAACTTGCTTATCCTTAATCTAGTCAATTAATGTGGTGATCAAGTAGGTTTTAATCTTGAATTAAGTGGTGTTTCTGTATCTTAATCCAAGGTTAAAGACTCTAAACTTAAGTTTGGTGGTGATATCTGTATCCAAACATTGAGTTTAGCACTATCCAACTACCTTGATGATGTATATGTGGGTGGCAAGTGAACCAAATCAAACTCCAACTCAAAATAAGCTAAATTGGAAAGAGAAATGAAAGATGGATGAGTTACATGAAGAACTTCACTACACAAGAAAAAGGAATAGAACAAGATCTCGTAATTGAGATAATCATTCACGGAGCCACTCAATGACTTGACCTTGGGCTAATTCTCTTGTCTTAACCAAGGAATCACTCCAATTGGAAAAGATAGAGAACCTAGAACACCACTTGAATTAGCCAAATTCAAGATATAGAACTAGGAATTTTTGAGACACAAATGAGAATCACTCTCAAAGGTGCTTGTATTACTTTGGAAATCTCTTACAATGCTGAATGATTAGCTTCACATGCCCCTCCCCTTTTATAGACTCAGCAAAAGACAATCAAAAGACTCAAATAACTCCTAACAATTAAAAACTAGCTAATGAAAAGTCTAAGAAAAATGAAAAGACACATCATAAAAGGGGGTGGGGGAGGTTACAAGGAATATTCTAGGATTTTTGCAGCTGATTACATCAATCTAGAAGCATCTAAAACGTGCACAATATCAGCCACACAAATATATGTAACCTAAGACTCTTCATATTCCCAGCATTAATCCTTGCAACTGCCTCAACTTCAACAGAGCATAACTTCCAGAATACTCGGCCAAATCACGCGTTCTTGGGCTTGTTAGAAAGCCCTGGAAGTCTATTTCCAGAATGGGCTCATTTGCTCAATTTGGATAAGCGGTTTGAAAGTTATGGCCCAAACAATGCACCTATCTCAGACTGGACTGGATCAGCAAAACGTATCTTTGAGTGATATTTTGCCCAATCAAATGATGTCCAAATTAAATAAAATTGGGCTTATTTTAAAGCTGACATCTTAAGCTTCAAAACCATGTGGAGCCTCAAGTTGTGGGTCCACGTTAGGTACGCCAAAAGTGCACACAAAAATCGGGAAATTTCTGGATGAAGGCGGCACTACCTCTTCGGGCATGAACGCCAATTTCCGGCAAAGTTTGGCAACTTCCTTGACCTCTTGAAGCTTGAGTGAATCCTCCTTGGGCTGAGCTTGATGGTCCTTGGGCTTCTCACGATGGTCTCCATCATTCCCCCCGGGTAAGTGAAAGTTTGCCCTCAAACTAGGAAGGGGCTCATCATCGAAATAGGGGCTAAGATCGGAGACATTGAAGGTAGCCGAAACTCCATAATCTCCAGGTAGATCAACCTTGTATGCATTGGGCCCAACCTTTTCAAGGATTTCAAATGGACCATCGGAACGCGGCATCAACTTAGATTTTCTCTTTGAAGGGAAACGCTCCTTCCTCATGTGAATCCATACCAAATCTCCTGGTTGAAAATGTACCTCCTTGCGATGCTTGTTGGCGCTTTGCATGGCTCTTTCATTAGCCTTGGCAATGTTATCTCTAACTCTTGCATGAAGATCTTGGATCTCCTTGGCTCTTTTTTCAGCTTCCCAACTAAATTTTGTGGGAGTTGGAATGGGAACAAGATCCAAGGGACTCTTGGGATTGTAGCCATACACAACTTGAAATGGAGAGAGTTGGGTCGACTTACTAGGCACTCGATTGAATGCAAACTCGGCATGTGGTAGCAACTCATCCCAATTCTTCAAATGCTTCTTCACTAGGACTCGAAGTAAGGTACCCAAAGTCCTATTAGTGACTTCAGTTTGGCCATCAGTTTGGGGATGACAAGTAGTGCTAAACTTGAGTTGAGTACCCAATTTGCGCCATAGAGTTAGCCAAAAATGACTAAGAAACTGATGGGGACCATCATGACCAAACTCCAAATGCACAACCAGCAACTCCACACACCCCCTCAAGCCCCAAGGAAGTCAAGAATATCCATGCCTTGGTCAAAGAAGTCATAGAGCACTCGGACAGTACATGGGCAGATTCAACCGGAAATTGGCCCGGTTTTGTGCATCTTCTGGGACTTGAAGGTGAGGGGATGAATGACTGCCTTGACCCCTCTCTTTAAGTTTAAGATGTTAGGAATCCAATAAAACAAGTTGCAAAGGATTTGGAGGTCGTTTGGTTAGTCAATCAGCAAGATCTTTTCAAGTGCGCAGGCTGGGCGCCAAAACAGCAGCATCCGAATTAAGGAGAAAGTTGGACCACCAACTTAACTCCACTCTTTCTGAAATTTTGCAGCATGAAAGGGGACTTAAATATTTATCAAGTCAAGGGTTCAAATCCCATCCAAAGCACCCCCTTGTGTTGGTATTATCCAGCCAAAAGGACAAGGAAAACACCCTTTTAACCGGTTTGTCTCTAGCCGGTACAAGGGGCTGATTTCCCTTGGTTTTTGCTTGCCCACTTGCCTAATGACTCACCTTTGCTGCATTTTAGGACCATTGTAAGCTTGACACATCATTTAGGAGGCATTATGGCCCTAATGAAGTAGCTTAAGCTAGGTAGTGAGGTGTTTAGCTAGCATTGGTTGATTTGATGTGTAACTCTTCCCCAAATGTACCTAGCTATTGATTTTGCTGCTTAGAAGGGGAGGGGGTTCGGCCATACTTGCATAAAAACCAGATGGGGCTCTCACTTGTAAGCACTTTTGAATGAATGAAGTTGTGAGTTTTCAAACTCTCTCAAAAACAAAGTCCTAGTGTTATATCTTGAGCTTGGCAACTCAAGTGGGTCTCTAGGTCTCTTTCTCTCAACTAGAAGGTGATTAAATTCTGTAACTAGTTGATACAAAGAGATTGCCCAAGTGTTCTCCAAGGGTGGCTCCTCGGATTATCCCTTGCAAGGTCACTTGATTATCCAAACTCTTGTTTTCCTTTCCATTGTTGTGTTCCTTCTTCTTGTTTTTCAAGCATTTCACTTTGTGGCAAGTGTGAGTTGGTTCTTCTCCTTACAACCTTCCATCAAATTGGTATCAGAGCTTAGGCTATCTTTCTTGGCCAAGCTTCCTTGCCCAAACACATTCCAAACACCCAAACTCACAAAACAGCCCAAACACATCCTCACCAAATTTTCAGCCGTGCCCAACCAGAAACTTGGCACGGGCACACCGTGCCACCTGAGCACGACCGTGCCACCATTTCAGTCCAGCACGTCTTTGGCAGTAGTTCAGCACGGTCAGACCGTGCCTACTAGTACGACCGTGCCAACCTCTCCCCGTCCCAAAACACTCGTCCTTCCTTCCAAAGCCAAAATGTCCTCTAGTCTCACACCCGAGCAAGTGGCGGAACAAGCCTTGAGGGAGAAATCCGAGGTAGAAGCTCAACTGAAGTACCTCCAAAAGCAACTAGGACAACTTATGGAAGAAAAGAAGAGAGGCTTATGGAGCTCAAAGAGCTCAACCAAGTATCAAGACTCGGATGACTCCGAGGGAAGCAACCCCGTTAGTGACTCGAGTGAAGGGGAGCTTGCACCAAGGTCCCAACGACATCAAAGGTCAAGAGGACGAAACTTTGGTGATTTTAAAGTCGACATTCCGGAGTTCGAAGGGCAACTAGACCCGGACATCTTCCTTGATTGGCTTCAAACGGTGGGAAGAGTATTTGAATACAAGGACATTCCGGAAAGCAAAAAGGTAAAGCTAGTAGCCTTGAAACTTCGTAAATATGCTTCCATATGGTGGTCTAATGTTGTGTCCAAAGGGGTGAGAAAAGGGAAAAGTAAGATAAAGACTTGGGAGCAAATGAAATCCAAACTTAAAGCCAAGTTCTTACCCCCACACTATCTTCAAGACAATTTCCTTAAACTCCACCACCTCCGACAAGGTTCAAAGAGTGTAGAGGAGTACACTAGGGACTTTGAACAACTTCTTCTAAAGTGTGATTTGAGGGAAGATGATTCCCAAACCTTGATTCGTTACTTGAGTGGGCTTGATGAACAAATTGCCCATGTAGTGGAATTGCACCCTTACACCTCCCTTGATGAGTTGAGTGCTTTAGCTCACAAGGTAGAAAAACAAAAGAAGCTCAAAGGCAAGAACCCCATCTCTAAGCCTACCCCACGGCCCTATGGCTTTCAAAAGCCCCCATTCGCTCCACAAAGACCTTCTCCACCCCCAAACCCGAAACCCCCTCAAATAGCCTCCCCACAAACTCCCTCCAAGCCACCACCAAAACCCACTAGCAAGGTTCGATGCTTTCGTTGTCAAGGTCTTGGGCATTACGCTTCCGAATGTCCAAACAAGAGAATGGTATCTCTAGCCGAATATCAGGAGTCCTTAGAGGAGCTAGAGGTTGAGGAAGAGAAAAATGAAGAAGAAAAGGAGATGTACATGGCCGAAATGTTGGAAGAAGTAGAAGAGGGCCCGAATGAAGGGGAACTACTAGTGATTAGAAGGGCTCTAAGTGGGATTGCTACTCAAGACAACATGGAGCAAAGGGAGAGCATCTTCCATACAAGGTGCACCGTGAGTGGCAAGGTGTGTTTTCTCATCATCGATGGGGGAAGTTGTGCTAATGTGACCTCAAAAACCATGGTGGACAAACTCAAGATTCCGGTCACACCTCACCCAAATCCTTACACCATTCAATGGCTCAACCAAGGTAAGGGTTTGCAAATTACTACTCGATGTTTGCTTACTTTTTCCATTGGAAAGACATATAAAGATGAGATATGGTGTGACATAGTGCCCATGGATGCTTGTCATGTTCTTTTGGGCTGACCATGGCTCTTTGATAGAAGGGTGATGCATGATGGTCGAAAGAATACCTATACCTTCACAAAAGACAACAAGAAAATCACCCTCACTCCCCTCAAGCCTAGCCTACAAAAGAACCCTCAAGACAATCCCAAGATGGATGTCTTCCTCACCACCTTACTCCACTCTCAACTCCATGAGTTCGAAGACTTTAAAGAGGGGATCCTCTTAGGCCAAGAACCGGCCAAGGTAAAGGAATCTCCCCATCCTTTACTTACCTCACTTCTACAAGCCTTTGCCCACGTCTTCCCACAAGAAATACCTCATGGCTTACCCCCCAAAAGAACCATCCAACATAAAATCGACCTCTTCCCGGGGGCCACACTCCCAAATAGACCGGCCTACCGCATGAACCCTCAAGAGACACAAGAGGTTCAAAGACAAGTGGATGAGCTCCTAGCCAAGGGCTTGATCCGCGAGAGCTTGAGTCCAAGTGCCGTCCCGGCCCTACTTGTGCCCAAGAAAGATGGGAGCATGAGAATGTGTGTTGATAGTAGAGCTATCAACAAGATCACCATCAAATACCGGTTCCCCATCCCAAGGTTGGAGGATTTGCTAGATGAGCTCCATGGGGCCACTATATTCTCAAAGATTGATCTAAGAAGTGGCTATTATCAAATACGGATCTTTGAAGGGGATGAATGGAAGACGGCTTTTAAAACCAAGGGTGGCCTATACGAATGGCTTGTCATGCCCTTTGGTTTGACTAATGCACCTAGCACATTCATGAGGCTAATGAACCAAGTTCTTAAGCCATTCATTGGGAGATATGTCGTTGTGTATTTTGACGATATTTTAGTGTATAGCCGTGGAGAAGAAGAGCATTCCAAGCACTTGCATGATGTTTTAAGTGTCTTGGCACAAGAGCAACTTTATGGCAACCTAGAGAAGTGCCACTTCTTCACTCCTCAAGTGAAGTTCTTGGGATATGCGGTGTCGGCCGAAGGCATCCAAGTAGATGAAGAGAAGATCAAGGCCATCCGTGAGTGGCCTACCCCCATGTCCATCCAACAAGTCCGGAGCTTCCATGGCTTGGCTTCCTTTTATAGGAGGTTCGTGAGCAATTTTAGCTCAATTATGGCACCCATGACCGAGATCCTCAAGGTCAAACCCTTTGAGTGGAATGAGAAGGCCCAACATGCCTTTGAAGAAATCAAGGAGAAGCTTACTAGTGCACCCATCCTTGCACTACCTAGCTTTTCCAAAGTTTTTGAGGTAGAATGTGATGCATTCGGTGTTGGCATTGGGGCCGTGTTGTCACAAGAGAAGAGGCCCATTGCTTATTTTAGTGAGAAGCTCAATGATGCCAAGAGGAAGTATTCTACATACGACAAGGAGTTCTATGCCTTAGTAAGGGCATTGGAGCATTGGCGACATTACTTGATTGGAGGCGAGTTCATCCTCCATACGGATCATCAAGCCTTGAAGTTCATCCAAGGACAACATAAGCTCAATCCACGACATGCCAAGTGGGGAGAGTTCTTGCAATCCTTTCACTTTATGATCCACCATAAATCCGGCCAAATGAACAAAGGGGCCGATGCATTGTCAAGAAGATATCTCTTGCTCTCTACTCTTGAATCCAAGGTACTTGGGTTTGAGTGCATCAAGGCTATGTATACCCAAGATGAAGATTTCAAGACCATCCTTGAAAAATGTTCTAGCCATGCCCACGGTCCTTTCCACCTAGAGGACGGATTCCTCTTCAAGGGAAACCGACTTTGCATTCCTAAATGTGGGTTTAGAGAGCTTTTGATTCAAGAACTCCATGGGGGAGCTCTAGCCGGCCATTTTGGAATTGACAAGACTTGTTCTATGCTTAAGGAGCATTACTTTTGGCCCAAGATGTCAAGAGATGTGGAGCACTTCATTAAAAGGTGCTCTACTTGCCAACTTGCTAAGGATCACATACGGCCTCAAGGTCTTTACACCCCCATGCCGGTTCCTCAAGGGCCTTGGGAAGATGTTAGCTTGGACTTCATCACGGGGTTACCAAGAACTCAAAGGCACAAGGACTCTATCATGGTAGTGGTTGATAGATTCTCCAAGATGGCCCACTTTGTAGCATGTCACACCACCTTTGATGCTTCACAAGTGGCCAATCTTTATTTCAAAGAGATTGTGCGGTTGCATGGAATACCAAGGAGTATGGGGTCCGATCGTGACACTAAGTTCTTGAGTCATTTTTGGCTCACATTATGGAGGAAGCTTGGTACTAGTCTCAAATTCAGCACCTCATGCCATCCCCAAACGGACGGCCAAACTGAGGTAACAAACCGCACTTTGGGCACATTACTTAGGGTCTTGGTAAAGAAGAACATTAAGAGTTGGGATGAACTCCTTTGTCATGCGGAGTTTGCATTCAACCGAGCCCCAAGCAAGGCCACGGGCCTCTCACCCTTCCAAGTTGTGTATGGCGACAACCCACGGACTCCCATTGATCTTGTTCCCATTCCTAATCCCACTAAATTTAGTTGGGAAGCCGAAAAGAGAGCAAAGGAGGTCCAAGAGCTTCATGCTAAGGTGAGAGAAAGAATTGAAAAGTTCAATGAGCAAGCTAAGTTCTATGCCAACACGAAGAGGAGGGAAGCTCATTTCCAGCCCGGGGAACTAGTATGGGTCCATTTAAGGAAAGAAAGATTCCCAAGCAAGCGAAAATCCAAGCTATTACCAAGATCGGATGGGCCATTTGAAGTCCTTGAGAAGATTGGCCCAAATGCATACAAGATAGACCTTCCCGGAGACTATGGGGTGTCCGCCACTTTCAACGTGGCTGATTTAAGCCCATACTATGATGAAGAAGAAGAGTTGCCGAGTTTGAGGTCAAACTCCATTCAAGCTGGGGGGAATGATGGGGACCATCATGACCAAACTCCAAATGCACAACCAGCAACTCCACACACCCCTCAAGCCCCAAGGAAGTCAAGAATATCCATGCCGTGGTCAAAGAAGTCATAGAGCACTCGGACAGTACATGGGCAGATTCAACCGGAAATTGGCCCGGTTTTGTGCATCTTCTGGGACTTGAAGGTGAGGGGATGAATGACTGCCTTTCCCCCCCCCTTTAAGTTTAAGATGTTAGGAATCCAATAAAACAAGTTGCAAAGGATTTGGAGGTCGTTTGGTTAGTCAATCAGCAAGATATTTTCAAGTGCGCAGGCTGGGCGCCAAAACAGCAGCATCCGAATTAAGGAGAAAGTTGGACCACCAACTTAACTCCACTCTTTCTGAATTTTGCAGCATGAAAGGGGACTTAAATATTTATCAAGTCAAGGGTTCAAATCCCATCCAAAGCACCCCCTTGTGTTGGTATTATCCAGCCAAAAGGACAAGGAAAACACCCTTTTAACCGGTTTGTCTCTAGTCGGTACAAGGGGCTGATTTCCCTTGGTTTTTGCTTGCCCACTTGCCTAATGACTCACCTTTGCTGCATTTTAGGACCATTGTAAGCTTGACACATCATTTAGGAGGCATTATGGCCCTAATGAAGTAGCTTAAGCTAGGTAGTGAGGCGTTTAGCTAGCATTGGTTGATTTGATGTGTAACTCTTCCCCAAATGTACCTAGCTATTGATTTTGCTGCTTAGAAGGGGAGGGGGTTCGGCGATACTTGCATAAAAACCAGATGGGGCTCTCACTTGTAAGCACTTTTGAATGAATGAAGTTGTGAGTTTTCAAACTCTCTCAAAAAAACAAAGTCCTAGTGTTATATCTTGAGCTTGGCAACTCAAGTGGGTCTCTAGGTCTCTTTCTCTCAACTAGAAGGTGATTAAATTCTGTAATTAGTTGATACAAAGAGATTGCCCAAGTGTTCTCCAAGGGTGGCTCCTCGGATTATCCCTTGCAAGGTCACTTGATTATCCAATCTCTTGTTTTCCTTTCCATTGTTGTGTTCCTTCTTCTTGTTTTCAAGCATTTCACTTTGTGGCAAGTGTGAGTTGGTTCTTCTCCTTACAACCTTCCATCATTCATGAAGTCAGCTTTCCACAAAATCAAGTTTCACCCCATTTGGACTTCATTTACCCTCTCAAATTAGCCAATAAATCCAAGATATGCAAACTCCCAGTTCAAACAGAATGTATCAGATTTTTGGGTATGTGATTTGACAAGCTTAATGGTGGTTTAAACCTTGGATTTTTACCTTCTTAGAAACCCCAAGATGTCTACTTTTAGGTCCAAGCATTGAATTCCAATCATGCTTAGTTGAAATAAAGAAATCAATCCATTTTGTCAAACCTGCTAGTTTTGGTCCAAAACTGCGCGGTAAAATGTTTTAGTAGAACTAACCTACTTAAACATAGTTTAACCTTGATTTCTTTGTTGGGGGGTTTGTACACACCCTAAGGTTTCCCCCCATGGCCTGAAAATGAAACCATGCTCACTTTTGGTTGGGTTTAAAGAAGCTAGAAAACCGGCCAGAAAACTGTCTAGTGAACCCGGTTTAAGCATGAGGTGTTTTTCCTTCTTAAGTGGGTTTTCCCATGATGGGGATCAGCTCCAAGGGGTTCTTCTAGCTCAAGAGGTCATAAAGGCTTTCCAAGGACCAGAAATCAATCAAGAGATGATCACTTGCATTCTACCGGGTTCATCCTGCGCATGGCCCGACTTTCTGACCTTGGTAACCTGATGTCCTGAGGCTTTAAAGCCAAACTTTTGGTGTTCCTGGAAATATGGGAGAGTTAGCTGCCTAATAAATCAAGTTTCATCCCATTTGGAAGTCATTTGCCCACCCAAACCCTTTGTTAAAGCCCAACTGCCCAAACTGTTCTTCCAGGCCAGATTGTACCCGGTTTTGGAAGCCCAATTTTCCCTAACCTAAAGTACTCCTAACAACCTGGAATTTTGAAACCTAGATCCCTTTTTGAGTTGGCTAAAAGGGTGGGAAAATAAACCAGAGTCAAACGTGTCCCAAGGAGGCTAAAAGAGAGGAAACTTCTAAAGGTGCTTTTCGGAAGTCAGACTGCACCATCTCACTTGTTCTGCTCATAACTCCTGAACGGCTGCACCAACTGAGCTCCAAAAGTAGTCACATGAAAGAGCACTTCCTAAGCGTTCTATTAAGGTATGTTGGAGCCAATTTGGGTAAGTAGAAAGGGAGATATGGCTGCTGAAAATAGACCCTGCAAAACTGGAAAGCTGCCAGCAACTGTCAACATCACCTTTTGTACTTTTCCTGCTTTTTGTGCTTCCTCTTTTGTCTTGGTCCGAATTGGCTTGGCTTGTAACCCTTCAATCTGAATTTTGAGGCTCCCTCCTATATAAGGGGCCTTTAGGAATGTAAGAAGGTAGCTTGAATTTGAAATACAAAAGAAAGTGAGTGTTTACTCTCTCTTTGAAATTCCTAGTTGCTTTAGTTTGAATTGGCTAGTTCAAGTGGTGTTCTTCTAGGTTCCTCTTCTTGCTTATGGTGGTGATTTAATTCTGTATCCATAAGTGAAGGAGGAATAGCCCACCTTCTCTTCTAGGTGGCGCCATTGGCTTATCCTAGACAAGAGGGTTGCATTCTATCTTCCAAAACCGGTTAGAGCTACTTGTTTTTGCTTGGTTTGGTTTTCTATCTTTCCCATCTTTTATCTTCATTCTTGGCATCACCTAGGCTACATACATTATCTTGGTATCAGAGCTTAGGCTACCCTCTTGGCCAAGCTTCCACCCCAAACACATTTCTCAAACACAAACCACAAAACGGCCTTTCTTCACCCGCACTGGACAGCATTTTGGCACGGCCTACCCGTGCTTAAGGGCACGACTGTGCCACTGTCTTTCCAGCCACTTTCACCTTTCGACAGCAATTTGGCACGGCCTACCCGTGCCTAAAGGCACGATCGTGCCACCTCCTTTTCAGCCTATTTTCGTTCTTCTCGTTCACAAAGCTTACACATCATGTCTTCTAGCCGTACTTCCGAACAAATAGCCGAGCAAGCCTTGAGAGAAAAGGCCGAAATGGAAGCTAGAGTTAAGTATTTACAATCCCAACTTCAAAAACTCATCAGAGAAAAGAGAAACAACTTGAGGGATTCACCTATTCCAAGTGAATTTAGTGACCCGGAAGAGAGTGATTCGGATCTCAACCCATTTGGATCTCAAAGTGGAGCTAGTAGAGGCTCGAGGAGGCAAGGAAGGCACCATGGAGGTGGCGTCAACGACTTCAAGGTTGACATTCCCGAGTTTGAAGGCAAGCTTGATCCGGATGAGTTCTTGGATTGGCTACAAACCGTGGAGAGAGTGTTCGATTACAAGGACATCCCGGATGAAAAGAAGGTAAAACTAGTAGCCCTTAAACTTCAAAAGTATGCTTCTACTTGGTGGGCTAATGTTTTATCTAAGAGGGCTAGGAAGGGGAAGGGGAAGTGATGCATATTTCCATATGCATCATTTTTATTCAACTCCAATTTCAAAGAAGAAAAGGGTCAAAGAAGATCATGCTTGGAAGTGTGCATATTTGGTCTTATTAAGTGAGTTCAAAGACTCACGACACTATGAAGAGGTCAAAAAGAGGTTAAGCTTTGCTAGAAATTTGGCGCTGAATTCATCCCTGCGGAACCCGATTTTTGTGACCATTTTT